>JAAGNO010029783.1:33995-55521 GCA_033439905.1 Ceryle rudis
TGAATGGGGTTTTTTTTATGTTGCCTGATATGTCTGAGCACAGTTCTCACTTTTTCTCTTCTCTATTACTTTAGTAACTCACAGATATGATGTGAATGTCAAGTTTTCAAATGTTTAACCCCAAATGCATGACTATTGCTTTCTTTCCTAAATGCATGGCTTTGTTATATGTCCTTTGTTCACTGAAAAAAATAATTTAATTACCATGGCTAGATATTCCTACATTCTACCATTATTAGTAATATTTGTTCTAAAGCCTATTCCTGGAAGGTCAAAATCTCCCATAAAGACGGTTAATCTTCCCTAATGCTAATATTTCTCTTTCTAATAATATTATGGAGATCTTTATCCAGTTCAAATTAAACTCTAGGGTGTTAAAGCAGGCATCCAACATTTTCCAAACCTTTTTATGATCCTTCCATAAATTGTTTTTTACTCAAACTTATCCATTTTATCATGTTAACCCTCTTTTTATTTCTTTAGCTTAGCACATTATAAATATGTAATAGTCTTTTACTACCCTGACTTTTATTTCTAGCTTGCCTGGACAATATAACTCTCTATTTATGTTGCACCCTATAATTATTCTACTGCAGCTGGGTTGCCCTAATTATATCTGCCTTGACACCTTGTACCATAATTCTCTTTCCTCTGTTTTGTTGTCCAGATAATTTTAACTCCTATACTAATATCTCTTTTGCTTCTCAGTAGTCCCATATGATTTCCTAGCTAGATTAGGGATATTTAATTCATGGCATTGCTCACCTGACTAGTGCTGTTACCAGCTTTTTCTCCTTGATATACGTTGAATGACTCTTTCCTTGCATCATCCTCACTGAACTATGGCATACTGAGCAGCCAGGGCTGAAGTAAAACAGACTAGAAAACAATATCTAATCCTTCCCCATATAAGAGGTCTATGGGTGTGAAGACACCCAGAAAAAGGACAAGAAGAAAATATATTGAAATTCAAAGTTGGTCATTTTGAAAGGGGTTCACTTGCTCATAAAATAACTCATGTGAGTAGAGAGCTGGTGGCCTCATCCTCTCCTCTCCTAGGTAATTCACCTGCTGAGCATTTCCATAGTCTCTGTAATTGGTCTCCCTTCATCACCTGCTGTATAGGAGCTGTGTTTTTAGGATGATGTAGGTTTAACAGAGCATTGGCTTTGATGGTAGGAATAACAGAGACTTGGGTGTTCCCCCAGATTTCCTAACTCAATGATCAAATACTGATCAGTTAGAAAAGGCACCTTTGGCAATACCAGGTTTCAGAAATGAAACCAATGCCTATGATGCTGCATAATTTCATTGTAATGTGCTTTTTTAAAATTGTTGGCCAAATCTTGTACTGGCAGGAAAGTGACAACATGTGCAACAGCTTTTTCTTTACCTAGCATCCATATTTTTACATTTGAAGATGTGAGAAGTTGTCATATTACTTACAGATATTGCACTGGCTATAGAGTTTTTTTGTTGTTTTTTTTTTGGTTGGTTGTTTTCTTGCTTTGTGTGGGTTGGGTTTTTTGTGTGTGTGTGTATGTGTTTTTGTTTTGTTTTGTTGGTTTGTTTGTTTGTTTTCTATAGAATTCTGTGACAAAAATACCTTGAAATTCAAATGAAAAAAATTGTAAAAATAATTCAAAATATCTGACAGTGGAATAGAATCTAAGATTTTGGACATTAAAGGACTTGCATCCCAGGCAGAAAAAATATTAACTATTAAATAACGCAAGTACTGAAATAAGGATTAAGGGTAATTTTTCTGCCACTGGAGAAGCACAAACCAGTGTTAGTGTGGACTGAGATCCAGCCATAGGACTCTTAATTAAAATAGCCACTATTAAGATATTTACTGTCCCTAATAATCAGAGCTATGCAATTTGTACTACTGAGTAAAGAAATCATGCTTTAGAAATTCCCAGCTGGCTATTACAGTCTAGTCTGTCCGCTGTCATTTAGTTACAAAACAAATTTTCCATGTAGTTTATTTGCATAAACAACATTTTTTCAAAGAGCTTCATGGAAAAAGAAATCACATTAAACAAAATTAAAATTAGTTTAAACTAATGTTAATAATCTCACAAGCTCCCCAAAGCCAAACTAGTCAAAGATTTTTTTAAAATTTCATGCTGAGTTTTTTTGATGTGTTCACCTCTCTAGGCAGAATTACACTGTGTAAAAAGGAGTGATCATTACTTCTTCTTGAATCCTTGTAATTATGCATGTATGTTCTTCATTATTTGTAATTGGTCCCTCTCCAGATATTCTGCTCTCTCTCTGTTTTCATGAAAACTTAAAAAAAAATCCATGCTGACTATCATTTACTCACTAATATCTCTCTTGGTTTATATATTTCAGGCATCCTATACTTCAGGCATCCTATACTGATGTGGCCCAGATTGGACAGAGATTATTGCACTGATTTTCTTTGGATGGACAAGTTGCATCTGACAACACTGTGTTATTGGGTCACCAACTCTTCTAACATATTATGTTGTAGACAAGGTGCAATGAATTTTAAAATATGGAACACTTTCCATTACTTGCATATGCAGCTTAATTAATGTATTGAATCTACTCAGATAAGACAGACACCTCATACAAAGCACCTCAGGACTTTTCACAGAGTCAGAAGCCAGTGGGGTCATACTGCAATATAGGTCCTTGGTGAGCAGATCAGATTAGACTTGCTCCTTATAATGTATTGTAACAGTTAGAGTCTTCCCCTGATCTTCATTAACACTGTCTATGTGCCTTCACATTTATAACTTGTACCATAGCTATCATTTCAAGGTAGGAGCAATACTTTAGTCTCCTACTTATAAAATTTATTTAATATAAGCTTTTTCTCCATTTATTATCCCAGTATCTTGTATTTTACCTATGGCATTGAAAGAGTATTGTTTTCACTGAAGAAAATTCTGCCCCTGAGGTATTAATCCGACCAAATATTGTAGCTTAGGCAAAACTGCAGGGAACCCCATTACAGTTGGAGCAGCTAAAATATAGTTTTCCACTGAAAAATACTGAAGGATAGGCTTGCCAAGTCTATAGATTTCTGTGGAAATCTCTTTTAAGTGCCCCAACAACCCTGCAGGATCTGAAAGAATTAACAAGTTTTAGATAATCACAGAATGGCTTCAGTTGGAAGGGACATTAAAATCACCTAGTTCCAATCCCCCTGCATGGGCAGGGACAACTCCCACTAGACCAGGTTGCTTGGAGCCTCATCCAGCCTGGTAATATCTGATGTCTTCTATAAAATTTACATTGCTTTACAATCCCTAGTGAGCATTTACAGTATTAGATAAGGTTTATTGAAAGATTAAAATATTGAAGCTGCTTACTACATAAATATAGGTAGATGCTTATGCACCTTTCTTCTCGTGACGATGATCCAGTAAAAATTTGACAATAAAGATGGAGTTTCCAGGTATAGCAGAGTTGTAAAGAACAACAAAGGTCTTAAACTGCCATGAATGGCTTTACCTTTGGGGAAACAGGATATTATTTTTCCACATGCCATTTAGCATATGCTTATGCAGCCAAAACTGGTCTGTCTTACTTTTCACAATATTTCAAGGCAGCATTTTCTTTTCTTCCCCAAAGCCTTAGCTGAGCTGCTCTTGCTTGACTGCCTCTGAGCCTGCATCTGATTCCTGGGTGAATGTGCTTTCATACTGCTCAGATAAAGGGCTTTCACAGCAGTTGTGACTTGCATGGGGTTGGATATTATACCTTTCTTACATCTAGACCTACAGAGATGATGACATGCTGATTCATCTATGAATAATCAAAGTGAACTCTCAGTCTCAAAAATAGACTTCTTTGATCACTTGTGTTAACCCCAAGATGCCAGAATAATACTAAAATGCGGGGGGTGGGGGTGGGGGAAGAGTCATAGGATGTGCTCTGGAGGGATGTACATACATCTTTTAAATACGATGAGACATATCAATAGGGAGTGGAATAAGGCTTAACTAAAGACTGCATTCAAAAATTGGAGCTTACAAGTCTTTTTTTTAAGGACACAGCCAGTTACAGCTTTCAGCTTCCAGCTGAACAGATCATCCTTTTATTCTCAGTGCTGCTATTTTGACCCACAACTCACCAATGAATCATATTAATTCAATTCTACAGTATTAATTTCTCATTTATACTACTTCACATGCATTAAAAATTGGATAATATTTTATTTTTTTCTTAAACTTCTTAAATAAAGTCCACCATTTTCCTTGACCAAATATTTTTTAACTGAAATTAGATGCTTGAGTATTGGCCAGTGAGGAGAGAGGAACACTGGACACTTGATTGCTTTTTATGGAAGGACACAATAGCTGGGCAACTCGAACAGTTACAAATCTATTTTCCCCCCTCAGGCTACTGTCCCAACAGAATGAAGCAAGTTTGAATTGAAAGACATTAATTTCTGCAATGTTTTCATTTCAATATCAGCAACAGGGGATAAACTTTCACAATTTTTCTGGGAGACTGATTTGTGCCTTTGCCTAAAAATCTGCCTGAATAGATGGTTCCTCCCAAGGAAGATGTCTACGCATTGATGTGCATCCTTAGTATCATGGGAAATAGTCTTATCAGGGAGCATTTGGAATTTCATGTTTATGAATTAGAAGATTTTATCGGTATCTGTGGCAAAAAAAAGTTAGATATTTGGGGTGTCACATTACTTATTTTGCTATTACTTATTAGGTGACTTATCTCATGTTCCTCTAATAGCCAGCTAAAATGATTGTGATTTTATTTAGTGGCTGTTACAATGAGCTGTAGAATTCAGAAAAACATCTTGTGTCCAGTACTCATCTGTATTAAATTAAAAATTAGAATTAATGTTTTCTGAAGAATTTTAAAATAAAGAACTGGCCTCTATTCAAAATACATGTTTCTGTGAGGCCTTTTGCTCTGCTGATATTTTTGTTTGGTTTACAGTTTACAGACGCTGAAGTAAGATGACCTTCCATCACATAGACTGTGATGAAGCTGAGGGGTGGCCTCGGGCACTGATATCAGCTGCACCTCAATTTAGTAATCCTATTGTCCCTCTCAGAATTAGGTCATCTGAGAGCCAGGTCCTAGTTCTTGCCTCTGGGGATATTACATACTATGTGTTTCTATACAAAGAGATTTAAATGGAACTATTCACCCAATATTTGAAGAACAGACTCAGATTAACAGAAATCAATGTTTCTACAAATGCCAGGGAAGTGCTATTACTTTTCATGAAATAATATAGTATCTGGCTTATGCTGAGATTCCATGCAGTGCCTGCATATGATCCTTGTATAAATGAGAAAAACGCAGAATTATTTTCTGACCCTCAGCTTTGTACTTAAGAGCCATGTGACATATTCCATGAAAAGTAGCATGTGTAAAGGATCATATTATTATATACAGCTGTTAAAGACCTAGAAAGCAAACAATGTGCTACTGACATAGAAATAATACCTTCTGTGCACAGTTAAACATTGGTGCTATTTTTGCCAGATTTTAAGCTCTTTTGAGGCCAACTGGAACAGCTGAAATAGAACATTAAAAAAAATGTTTTGATGCTGGGGCACAGATGGCAGTAGCCCAATGTGTCAAAATAAATGTTTCATTTTTGGTCTAATGTGGGAAAAATAGACCTTCTCAATTACTCCAATAATCACAGGTGCAATAAATGTACTCTGTAGTTAAGTAAAGCTATTTCAGCTAATTCAGAGAAATTCTATGTATCCTACTTCCAACAGTCTGAAAAGGTAAATTACCTAATGCCCATGACTTACTGCATTTGAAAGGACTCTAACATCTGCAATCAAGCCTGAAGCTTTAATCCTTTATTTGTCACCTGAATTTCACAAATGCAGGAGTGCTCCTTCTGAGAGGCAGACTGACAGACAACGTTACTTTAAACCAATGATGTGTGTGTGTTTAGGAAATTTAGAATGGCTTGAATAGACTTCAGTGCTTAAATGTCCAGGTTTTTCTAGAAGGCTTTGATGGCAAGAGGAGTAAACAGGAGAGTTAATCAAATGTAAAAAAGTTGTTTTCACTGCTAACATCTGCCTAGACCTTACATATCATTGGCATTGAATGGCCACATCAAGCTGGGCACATCCACTGACCTTTGCAGCAGCTGCTAACACCTGTCATTCTCTTGACTGTTGTGTTTGTAACTGGGAGGACAAAATCTACCTTTTGAAAAGGGACAATCCACCAAGACACCCCACCGAAACGTTAAGGAGAAACTTTGGATAACCCACAAATAACACAGTATGGGAGAAGATACCAGCTAGTCAGAAGACAACATTTAAAATGGTTTCAGCTGTCAGTACGCTGCACTGCTTGGCTACAAACACAATACATGGCTTTGTCTGTAAGGTGAAGTTAGAAAGCACAAATGATAATCCTTACACTACAGCACAACAGTAAAACGATTCACATTCTCTTACCCAATAATTTTACTTCCCATGTGAAATTTAAATCTGCTTCAGTTGGTGCAGTAATAGTTCTCACAGTCTTTGCAGCCAGTAAGGGGGTTGGAAGGGAGCTAAGCAAAGCAAAGCAGACTTAGAACTGCATCTGGAAGGCAACTCTCATTTTCCTGACACTATGCCCCTTCAAGCAGCTCTACAGCTTGCTGTTGCAGAACTGTGGCTTTGCATTTTGTCTTCTGTGGTGACATTGCTGCATTTCTGCTGAAAAGGGGGGATTGTTGTTTTTCCCTGAGCACTGCAGCATAGAAGGCAATGTATACATTTTTGGCTATAAGGGACTTGCGATGACTGAAAAGCATGAAAAAGCCTGTGAATACAATATGCATTGCCTTAATCTAAACCACATAACTTCTTTTGTGGCTCTTTTTTAACTTGCTTAAAATGCTCCATGTACCTCAAAACATTACTTTCAGTGGGGATAATTCTGTCTGCTAGGTAAAAAAAAAAAAAAAAATGTTTGGACAAAATAATTTATTTTTAATTAACCGATTGTCTGGTTGAGGATGAAATGCTCAGTGGGGGTTTTATATGGGTGACTCAAGAGAGAGGATTAAGAAGAAGATGGTGCACACAGGATGTAAAGAACAAAATCATTAATATGTAGCCTAACTTTTAGGCTTGTAAAATCTTTTTTATGAGTATAAAATCAACATAATAACTAAAACTGACCCACAAAGGTATTTCAAGGAGAGCTATGGATGTGTAAGGTGGTCTGTGAAGTTTACTTCCTACATTCAAAGGACCAGCACAAGGAGGGATGGAAAGCAGTAAGAGTAGTAGACACCTCTGTAGCCCTTCTGTCTGTGAGGAGGAGATTCTCCAGTGGGGCCACAAATACCAAAATGCTTCAACTTCAAATTGTCTTGATAGCTGGCATGTAACTGCAGCCACAGAATCAATTCTGCCTACATCCTGCTTTAATTCCAGATGGATAAATTAGGGCTAGCAAGAAATGAAGCAGCAGACAGTGACTGGTAAATGACCCAAAGAAACTAGGCCAACAAAAAGATTTCCAAACAGAGAGTTGTTAGAGCCACAAAACTTGCTAGAGGCATAGAGAAGTTGTTGAGCGAGTTAATTGTCAGCATCCCTCAAGTTATTATAGACAATTCTAAAGGCTGAGCAATTCAACCTCTCTTATGTATGAGAAACACAGCATTTACACAAGAAAATTACAGCACTTATTCTGAATACAGAATTCAATTTCCAAGGATTAATAAGTAAACACCTTAATTAATGTATGACTTTAAAATAATTAATATATGTCCTTTAAGAGATTTAACATCATTTTCAGTCTTTTATTTGTCCTGAATGATCTTCAGAATAATAATTATGCAAGTGTTTCATATTTGCAATCTTCTACACCAGCCCCAGTCAAAAGAGTGGTTATAATTAAATTAAATTATTAATGATTTCTGCCTGTAATTGTTATGACTAGATAGACTACAGTCTGAATCATTTAACTCTTAACTGGAGAAACTCATCAATATCTTATGGTTAAATTACATGCATCTGAAATAATTTGAATTTGAACCATGTGGCTTCAATTCTCTAGAAATATCACATGGCCGTGTTCTTTGCTTATAAATCAAGGCATTTCCATGGAAGAGAAATATGTTAAAAGGAATTTGAAGCTACTAATGATATCAGAAATATATAAAAGGCCTAAATTATTCCAGGCTGTGCAAAATTGTGTTAGGAATGTTGTGCTTCTTTAAGACTAATTTTACAGGTAGCAGCTTCCTATACCTATGGGGAGGTACTTACAATGCAAGTGAAAGAGCAATTGTGGCCACTAAAAAACTTCTGAGGTTTTAAATTCCTTTTATGCAGAATTGGAATACCTGTAACACTTCGAAAATGGTAGGTTCCATTTAAAACCAGTAGGAAATACTGCAAATACAGATAATACTTCAGATTAGAAGACATATTCTGAAAGCATGGTCTGCTTGCACAAGACAGAGGGAGGGAGTGACAAGCACTGAACTGCTGTCTCGCTAATACTCTCCGCAGTTCACTTATATGTGTGTGTATATATCCACACACACAAATGACATACATGTATACACATGCATACATACACATATATAGTTTAGAGCTTTATAACTACTAAAGTGTCAGTAAAAGGAAAAATAACCTCTCTGCTTTGCAGTCTTTTCTGGTCAGCTTTTTCCTCTAGTGAGTGACAACAGCAAGGTTCTTTCCAGAAAGGGCTCACTTCAAGAAAAGACCATCTGGACGCTGTCTGAGCCACACAGAGTGAAGTGTGAGAGGGAGAATAAAACCCAAGAAATAGCAAGGAGCTTTAGGGGCAGCACAGAAGTGGAAAATGAAGTCAGGCAAATGCATTAAAAAGGAAGTGAGAAATTAGACTTCCTGGTACATATGCACAACACTGGTGCTTTTGGGTAATGCCAGCAGAAGACATTACCAAACTGTCTGTGGTACTTATGCTTCAGTATTCATAAACAATCAGTTACTAGGCATATAAAATAATTGCTGTATGAATGAGCAGAAATCATTCCAATCACTTTGCCACGGGTCTATAATCAGAACAACCCTTCCCATAAATGGATGTTTCACAACAAATAATATAGAAAACCAAGCAGAGCTATGTGCTGCATGGCAGAAGTATTTTCAGAAAGGAAGAATAAAGGAGAGGACATCGTGGATGCCTGGCATTGAAGTTACACAACATGCCTAAGAAAGGACATGAGTGATCTTATCGTAGGGCCCAGTACACTGCAGCAGACGGGAGAAAGGGAGAGAGTGAGAGGACTGCAGTTTAATTATCTTCCTGGAAAAATCCACATCTAGGAGAGATAAAAGACAGCAAAGAGCATTTGTGATCATAGACATGACACTACCCTGTCAGCACAAGACCTGGAGCTGTCAGGTAAGCTGAGGTCAGCTTACTGCCTTTCCAGAAGCACATGAAAAAGTCAGTGGAATAACAGCAATGTGACTGAGTGCACAAACCAAAGTCAGATGATATGAGAACCATTGTGCATGAGGCTGGAAAGACAAAAAAAAAAAAAAAAAAGATCTCCCAACAGATCCCAGGAACAGTTTCCTCCTGTTCAGTACAATTTGAAGTACACAGATGTGCACAGGTACAAATTCTAGGTTGGAAAAGACCTTTAAGGTCATCAAGATGATCTTAATTTGATTTAAGCTTAATTTCATTTAATGTGGACCATTACAGGAAATACTGGTAACATCTAGTTAAGCAAGCATCATTGTGGTTTTAGTCAGATGTTAAGGGAGCTTTTAATTTAAAGCAATAATGAAGAGCTTTATCATGTTACAGACAACCTGGAATCACAAACATTAAAATGGCACGTGAACGGAACAGTGCCACAAAGGCCAAAGCCAAGGATGTTGCAGTGCAACACAATTTTCTAGGTTCTCCATAGGCAAGTTGAGACATCGTCCTTTCTATTCCACCTCATCTCTACACCACTTACCTGAAAGTAGGATTTTTCTAAGGCTAAGTCTACTGAACATCAAATATAAAGTAAACCACCTGGAAATTTTTATCCTGTAGTTCTTATAACACCAATGTAAAAAAAATAGTGTTTGAAGTGAAATACACTGCTGAAAGATATGCCCTCGAGTTAAAAATTTAAACTTACCATTTCACTAAGGAATTGTTATGAAATTCATTACTTTTGCAGATAAAAGGGCAAGTCCTACTTTCAGCTCCTAATCACTGGATCTTTTCATACCTTTGCTGTTAGATTATAAAATCTTCTGTATGGTAGTTTCTGCCCATATAGGTACATGTGGACAGGGATCAAATCACTTAACTTCATTTTTTTTTTTTCTCTATTTCTCCACAACCTGAACTCTTTACATGATTTAGCTTCCAATTCATTTCCAGTTCCAGCACATCTTCAAGGCTACTGCCCAAACATTACCTAATCTTTTGTCATCCTTTCTGAACAAGCATCACAACAAGAACATGCTCACCTACGTAGCCCTGCTAAATGTACGCCTTTACTCATCCAGAGTTTGTGGTCATTCTTGGGGTCACACCATTTCAGCAGGCACTTGTGCTCATTCAATTATCTGTCATAACTTCCTCCTCCCCTTTATGCCCCATTTGTCCTTCATTTCCACCCATGTTTCCTCCAGGTCCTTCCCACTGTGGATGCATGCCAGGATGCGTGATCCTATGCTACAAGGGAAAGCCTCCATCTAATAATGTTTGTAGTTTGTCAGTTTTTAGTTTAGGTTCTAAACTGTATGCCATGCCTCTTCTATTTACTGTGCATTCAGAGTAGGACCCATGATGGAAAGATACCTGCCTGTAATTTCAACTCTACAGCTTATTGCTCTAAAGTGAAAAAAGTTTGACTAAAGACTGAATAAATTAAACATTTCCAGCAGTTGTTACACAAGGAAGGAAAACCTATGCTGAGCTGTTCAAAACACCGCTTTGTCGGTCTCTTTCATTGTTTCACTGATTTAAATTCATACCTCCTTATGCCCTATGTAAGATATTTTATTCTTACTTTGTCTAAGTAAAAGGACTTTTGCTAAAGATTTTTCATCCTACAGCTCTATCAGTAGTTTCCCCGCATCAATCTACAGTGAACTACATAAGCCACTTATACCAGAGAGTGTTCAAATCCTTCCGAATTTGATTGGCATATTCTGATCTCCCTGGTTTTCACAAGCAAGTTGAACCTTATTAACATACTGAGAAGTTGAATGGGCTAATGAAACAGACTGCATGATCTGGAATTGTTCCCTTACAGGTAAAGTTCTGAAACACTGACAGTAAGAGGATTTTTTTTTTTTTTTCCATTTTCCATGGTTACTTTTTGCTATTGGTGCATTGCTCTGTTATGCAGCTCTCTGGCTCTGTATCAGCAATATACTGAAGAAAAATAACATCTCAGTGTAATACTGATGTTCAGCTTTTCATGTAATTATATATATAAAAAAAAAAGTAACTTTCCCTCTTTTCACTTCAATATTACAAAAACATTGGAAGTGCATGTCCCCACTAAGTAGATCCTTAGTCTAAAACAGTCCACCAGTGTATCAAAGGATGCAGAAAATATTTCCACTGTACAACTGTGTACACCTTATTTTTACCCAGGAGAAAAGCATTGTGGGTGAAGTGTAGTTATATTAAATGTATGTGTATGTGAAATAGCTTTGACTGTAGGTCACGTTGCTTGTGCTGTGCTGTCAGGTGGAATATGACATTGTTATAATGCTAGAATTAAGGCTTCTGTACTAACTCTGAATGGCTGGGGGTTTGTTTTGTTTTTTGCAGCACTGAAACTACTTCTCTTACTATCCCAGAAGAGATGAGCTGGTCATTTAACTCTGCTTTTTTCTCATATATGAATGCAGGGAAAGTCTCAATAGGTTTTACACAAGATAGACAAACCAATCCTCCTTGCTGATGTCACATTCTCACACGATCTTGTCAAGTGGACTGGGGCTTTCTAGCTTCTGGCTTAGGCAATGGTCTCAGTGTTAGCAAAGGTGTGAGTTTTTGAAGGGAAGGGACTTTGCTGCAGCTTACAGCAGAATGACCTTTGTATAATGACAGGGGCTAAACCTCACATTTGCAGTGAAACTCTTTCCCAGTGTGTAAGGTTAGCCAGCTGTTGGCTTGAGGAAGCCATTGTGCAGTGCCAGAGATGAAAATATGTCCATCCCTCATTAGTGAAAGCTGGCACATCCTGCAGTTTGGAAGGACTGGGTATATAACGGCCTTCTCAACAGCCCCAGGTATCTTTCCCATAGGAGACTTTCTGCAACAGGCTCTATTGCCAGGAAGATGGGATTTATAGGCAGTCCATATGCCAACATGAATTACCATAGTTAAGGTACAGGCTTCCTACAGACTGTAATACAGCTGTGCAGAGCCAGGGCTGGGACTTCTGGCTTCAGCCTGCTCCTTCTCCTAACACTCCTGTGACCTCATACTGATGACAACACTAGGAACGATTATACAAGTACTTGAATGCTTTGGAAAAGAACTCCAAATAAAGAAAAGCTCAGAGGAAAGTCTTTCAAGCCACTTCTTCCTTTCTAGCATGCAGCACAGAGAAAAGCAGGGGCTGTGTTATTTAGAAGGCTTCAACCTCAAAACGTTTCTGAGAAGGCTTTCTTTAAAGATTCCAGAAAAAAAACATGGAAAAAAGATGGAAAAGAAAGGTTACAGTGAAATGACTGGCTTAATTCTAGCTGTATACAAACCCACACATTTAAAGAACACTAAACATGCAGCATCAAAGGCAAGGTGTTAGAAAGCAGCATGCACTCAAATAGTTAAAATCAACATCCAAATACACATCAAAGAAGTGAATGAAAGTTCCAAAGGCAACCTTAATTCTAACAGTTCCTCAGTTTGGTGTGTTTGACTTTCAGCTTCAGAAGTACAGTTTGAAATCTGTTGATTTTTTTGGTGATATTTTCTGGATTTTGAAAGAGGACATTAAAAATACAGAAATTCTATCATGTGGGACATGAAATACCTGATTAATCAACAGCTTTGAGCATCTGTGATTCATTACACAGATTTCTGACACTTATGTTACTGGAATAGCTGACAGCACTAATACACTGTCATTTGCTACAAGGATCAACATTATGAATGAATAGCCATTTTGCTAGTAGGTTTTTCCAATATTTACTGACTGCATGGGAATCACAAAGCTTGGCTTACATACCCAGCCTGGAAACACCCACAGACATGATTGTTTCACCCTACTTTCCCATTACCAATTTGGTTCCAGTCTCTTCCCAGCCTCCAAGTTCCTCTTTTCAATTTTGTGATCCTCCTTTCTTGCCCAGCTTCTAATCAGTCCCCAGGCCAGCTTGTTACATCTTCGTACACATACCAGCCTCTCCTTGTCAGCTTGTTCCACTCAACTCGTTCCACTGCTAGCAGCTCAGTCTCTTCCATTTCCTCTAGCCCAGCATTTGTCTCTCCTCATACAAATCAGACAATTCCATTATGGTGTCTATATGAAAGAGGCAAGCTGAAGACTCTGGCAGAGAACATGAGAATCAAAGCTCCCTGTTCTCCATCCTAATCACAGCTGAGGACAGCTGAAGTCAATCAGTTACAGGGCAGGTTCTTTAGAGCCCCTGTAGCTTGCAGCAGCATGTGATGAGTGAGTGTACCTTCAGTCAAGGCATACATATCCTAAAAAGGGAGACTTTTCACAGTAGTATACTGGGATATTTTTAGTGACTAAAATTGTCATCTATAGTGAACTACTTACTTTCCAGAAACAGCAAAAAGTGCCCTAATGTCTTCTTACAATAGCCATACTTCCCAAAGTTTTCAAATAATAGGCCTTGAAGACAGAATATTAAAAAAAAAAAAACAAACCACAACAAAAAACACTGAAAGGTGTTATTGTGGACAAACATACTTTCCTCAGGTGTCTTTGCTAAAAGCATTGCAGTCATTTTGGATTAACTCCTTAAAATCATTCAAGGGCAGCAACTGCTGAGGGCATAAATCAGGCTAAATGGTTAACTTGCAGCTATGTTCTAATTAGTAGAGAACAAGGTCTTACAATGGAAAGAATCAGAGACTAAGTGACTGTAACCGCTTACAGGTCAGTAACACATAGGCTTAAAAAAGAAAGTACAGTGAGGTGAATATGAATAATGCATTTTATTGCTTTCTCTTCTCCCAGAGTTTCCTCCTAGCCCTCAGATAAACTTCTCCTGCTGCCTTCCTCAGGTGTTATTGAGTACCAGAGAAACAAAGCAATGAATGAAAACACCAACTATGCTGGACAATCTCACTCGACAGTGCACTGCTGGTTAAGGGGAACAGCTGGAGCAGAGTGACAGGCTGAAGGGAACAGTCATTTTGTTCAGACTGCAAGGCACTACAGAATTCAAACAGATCAAAATGTAAAGAGACGGTAGTAGTACCTATAAGGTATACAGATAAGTTTACAAAAAAACCCTTACTTCTCAGGCAAGGCCAGCTGCACAACCTTAAGGCAGGATATTTGTCTGAGGTTGAACTCCTGTAGAGCTTGAATACCAAATTTCAACCCTCCTTGCAGAGAAGTGAGCCCTATAATACTGTCCTGAGTTCACTGATGCTCACTTGTTTGGCTCCTGAAAAACTTGGATAATAGACTGGTAGGATAAGGGAATAGGGATTCACTTGCATCTTCACAGACTTAATAACAGAGTGGGGAAAAGCCATGCTTTATATAGTTAAGGTAATTTGTAGAATGTTTTCTTCTTAGCCATTCAGTTGCTAATTAAAACATGGTCAACTAGTCACAGCAAAAGAAACCAACCAACCAAACCAAAAGCTCCCTTCTCTTAGAGTTAACTAAGCAAATAAAAGCTGCCTAGAGCACCAAGTTACTGCTGAAATTACTTGCCTGAAGTCAGCCAGCCAGCCTTGACCCAGCTGTCTCCTTCAGCCTCTCTCTGTACTGGAGGATGCTGGTACAGGAACTTGAATTTATGTTCTGGTAAGGAAGCTGTTGTGCTGCTAATGTCTTCATCAGCCTGACATTTCTTGTCACAGGCAAAACAACTCAGTGAGAGTACCCGTGGTCCACTTTACAGAGAACCATATCCACGTTCCTTTTTTTCTGTTCCCATACAAAGAAGCTTCTATGTTAAAAAGGCTACTGGCTTATCTCCATAACAGCTTTCTTTTTCCCGAATAGTCTCCTCTGTCAGCCACTCTCTTCATTGTAAAAAGGCGTGTAATTTACAGTCTCAGAGACCTCCAAATTTGTGGAGTCATGGTCAGCTTTGTAAGCCTTGGTAGCATCTGCACAAGAGCAATTTCAGATCTTCAGGCATTCACGATGCTTAGACCCATGTGCCCACTCATAATGAACTTGAAGCAGCTTTGTGACAGAGCATCCAAAAAGGTTTCCTCCAGCTTGGTCTTTACTGATCATTAACTTTGTTTTGCTGTTTCACTCTCATTTCAGCTAATCACAAATTTTAGGTAAACTGACTAACTTTTCCTGGATTTTGCAGATGTCTGTAGGCAGCAGGCCTACTAGGCAGGTAATTTTGGCACAAAGCTGGAGGAAGAAGTTGTACTGCTTAAAGCCACTTCTATTAGGTTTACCTGCCTTCAGCCCTTAAGTGTTTGAGTGGAGGCTGCCCGATTGCCTGTGTTGTCTACCAAAGGTGGCCTTGACTTTGCTTTAAGCACAGACTTCACTTTTGGTTTAGACAGCAAGATCACTTCAGAGCCACAGTGAAGGCTCCTTTGGTGGGTTAACATCTGGATAGGGTGCCCACAGGGCAGCTGGCAGGCAGCTATGTGGTGAAGCAGAACATGTGTTTATGGCCACTGACAGCGACTGCTCAGTCATATTAGTGCAGACACAACCAACAGTCTTCTTGGGAACAACACATATGATCATGCATAATGTGCAAAAATGTATGCTTTATTTTTACACCAAAACTCTTTGTACGAGGCTGGGTAGAAATTCCTCTTTGACTTAATGGAGTCACTTACCTGATCTGAAATTTGGTCATGAAAACTGAAATTTCCATATGCAGAGAACAACACTACAACATCAGACCATATTTTTACCCTTGTAGTACTGTAATAAAAACCTTTCATATTTCTGTTGATGGCATAATTCTCCAAACATTATCATTTTTGGATTAAATTTCCCAGATGGAAAGTGAACAGTAAAAAATCTGTTCAGTCATGTTTATGTCATCAATGAATCACCAAGACTAACACTGACTTTGAAACATGTTACATGTGTATGTCCATGGGGAATTTACTAGAACAATATATATCTCTTATATGCCAGTTATTTAATAGACTTTATTTTTATAGGAAATAAAATCAGGTAAAGACGTAATGTTTTACTGACTATAATTGACCAAAACCCCACAATAAACTGAAGCCAGACTCCCAAAGCATTGAAATTACCTCATTTATCTTAAGGGGGAAAAAAAAAACAAACGCCAAAAGCACAAGAATAATTTTGGTCAAATTTGATGTTACAAAACATTTTTATATTTATTTAATATCATGTTCTCCTACTCTGTAGTTAGACTATATTTTTCTGAAAAAAAATAATATGCAAACAGATTATTGCATAACACATCTCTTCAAAATTATCCCAGAAATATTCACTAAATTAATTTTTAACACAATAAGAAAAGTGTTTTAATATTTTATGTTTAAATTCCAGAGAGCTTTATCACATAAGATATTCTGTGGAAAGCAGCACCTATTTACTTCTTTGTAAGCCATTAAGAAGATGGAACTGGCCTCTCAGACAGAATAACAGAGGTGATTAAAACACTAGCTGAATAAAGAAGGTCCCCGAGTGGGTTCTTGCGGAGTGAGTATTTCACTTGGCTGTGTGTGTGTAATATTTTGCATAATAGTCTACAGACCTCCTAGCATTTTGCTATTACAGAAAATACATATACATAGCTCTGAGACAGAGAAGTGGTATTTCACATTATGACTATGCCTGTTCAGGGCTCACTGTCTATGTGGAATGGGTAACAATAATATTAAAAGGAAATAATTATTAAACAGAAAATATGTCATTATGCAAACAAAGAAAAATACTGTTTTAGTTTAGAGACAGTTCAAGTATATACAGCATATACATAATAAAGCTCAGGTGTTTGGGGTTTTGTTTGTTTGTTTTTGTGTGTGTGTGTGTATTAGCTAAAGAAGCAGTCATGAAACTGTTGTATATTGGCTTAAAACTTGACAACCACCTAGTGCATTCTTCTTGCTCACCTTTTAAAAATACACAATCTGAGATGGATACATTGCACTGCTGGAGTTTACTATATATATTTCAAATTTACAAAAATACAGAAAACCAAGATTTCTTGCACTCAGATACTGAGCATTAACCCTTTGAGTACTAATTCCCACCTGCAACACTGCAGAACACATTCATCTGACTTACATGTTTTTATAACATTCTAACAATTATAATTGTCATCTTTATGTACACTATTAGGAAATGCATTCCTACATTTAAAAAAAAAAAAAAAAAAGGTAGAGACTAATAAACTACTAATAACTGAAAAATAATGGGCTGAAGCATGTGAAGATTTCTGCAACATATATGTAGAGAATCGCAGACTGATGATCTTGCAAGGGAATTTTCTATTTCTTCTCTGCAGCAATGTAGCAACTATATAAGCCTGTGTTAAGACATGACAGCAAACTTTCTTGTGGCCATACCGAATTGTGCTTTTTCTCTTATTTATGGATGCACTGCTCACATTCCACTGTAGATATTTTTCTCACAGCTCTATGCTCCTATTCTCTTTTCGCAATCTATTATTATTCTGCACCCTTCCTATCTGAAAAAAAGCTGTTTTACTTCTTATTGGGATAATTATGATGCAGTTTTGTACTGTGAGTTGATGCTTTGTGTCCAGATGTTCATGGAAACATGAAAAAATTTCTTGCAAAGAGCCTTGTTAATAGAGAATGGTACTGACCCTGGAATGCCCTACAATCCAGCAGAAACAAAGAACATAAAGAACTTCTCTGAAGGTCAAATTGCATTAAAGGATGAAGACAATCTGAAATTTGCTAGGGGAAGAAATGAGTTTTCAGAAAGCAAGCGGTGAAATTAATAGATGGACTCTAAGAAGGTGTGTTTTTGGAAAATGACTGAACTTTCTCCTTCCTGACAACTCTGGACTACATTGATCATGTAACTAAATAGACAATATCATATATACAGTGTCTCTGAACTAGAATAAGATACTTTAGGAAAATAACTGTAGTCCTCAAAGAGTTAATGATAAAACTGCTCTACCTTAACAGATGTGGAAAGGTTATCATGAAACAGCTTACAGATTTGTTTAAAAGGCATACTTTACAAAGAAGTGTAAAACTTGTTGAGACAATTGCTATTACACTGCACAGTGTCACATACAATGAGTAGTGCATGCTCTGTAAAGACATTAGAGTGGACCTTTATCAAAGCTATCATATAACCTTATACAAAGGATTGTGCCACTTAAACTAGTGCAGAGTGATTTTTTTTTTCCTTGTAGATTTATAATGCTCTAGATTAATGTCATAGGGTTTTTCACAGCCTTGTACAACACTGTTTTTTGTTCTTTTTTTAACACATATAACACTAGAAAACAGCAAATGGTATATCCTGACATGTCATGCAAAATACAACCAATACAGCACCATAGATGTAACAGAGACATTACCGAGCACTTCTCTCCAACAAGAAAAAGGACAGAACAGAGACTGTACATTACACGACTTTACAGGCCATATGCTACAGAAGATCTTTAGAGGCAGTATCACTTTTGTAGATCTAAAAAGCTGTAATTTTATAAAATCCTGTTTATCATTTCTACCATAGTCACGTCTGATTAAAATCCATGGCACAGTAATAATATTTTGGTAGAAAAATAAATAAGTAAAGTTTAAGATGTTGATATGTTTATAAAAACTATCTGGATTTACTGCAGAATAAAAGTGAAAACAATGAATAAAAATGATGTATTTCTAAAGAAATGTTGTTCTGTGTAACAAAAGGATATTGCCTCATATTCAATTGCCTAGACTTCATTTTCTAGTTATCTTTCAGAATAATTTTATAACTTTTAAAAATAGCTTCACTTTAAAATTGTCACTATCTCTCTCTTTTAGACTCGTTAAGAAAATGGAAATAAAGATGGAAAAGCTGTACAATTTACTGATGAGCTACACAAATATGTCATCTTAGTTTGGAATAAAAACAGAGATAATGATGGTTTAGGGGGAAAAAAACACATATTATGACGGCCCATGAACTACACAGTAGTTTCATTTTTCCAAGGGCCAGTTTTGATATTTCCTGTACTATCTGAGCTGTATATCATGGCTTCATGCACATTTCCCTTGAGAATTCCGTTGTGATTTGTCGTATTAAATGGCAATGACTGTGTCCGTGGGTGCATTTCAAAATGAGCTGGATGGTGCACAGTGTCACTTTCTGGCATTTTAGCACAACTATATATTACAGTACTTGCGTCACTACTTTCAGGCTGGTTGACAGTAGGGTATGGATCACTTTTTGAGCAGCAGGCTCGTCTGTGACCTGCCTGGTTATCATGCGTACTGTGTGGACTGTCTGTATGTGAGCTGTGGATGCTGCCATCAATACTTGAAGGAATATGATAGGCGTATTCTCTTTCACCCGCAGGCCTATGCCGACTGAAATAACGTGGCTTAGTTCTGCTTTTCAGACATCTATGAATGTGCATATTGGGTCTGAAGGTGCCCTCATTGTGGACATGAATGTGAGCTTCGTCATCAAGTAGCTGATCACAGTGCATTTTTGCGCAACATGGTGTCACAGGTGAAAGGCAATTAACATGATTTTGAACCGCTTGTAAGTTAGTCAGTTTGCAGTGGCTGGATGCTGGATGATTAAACACAGCTGATTTGTTGGGACATGGTGATTCCTGAAGACAAGGTGCATGAACTTGGGTGTCACCATTGACATTAACCTTTGGGCGCACATTAACTTGGACAGAATAGGTGTTTCTTCTAGATGGGCAACAGGACCACCAGCAATGCCACACATCATCTCGCTTTGCACAGTGATGGATCAGGATGAAAAGCCCCAATGTCACACAGAAGGCTCCATAAAGACAGCTAAATATCATATCCAAGAAATGACCTTGAGATACAGCAAGTGCTCCAAAGGTCCAAGTGGCAGTAAACAGGAACAAAGTGAATGCTGCAGCTCGAAGCTGAGCCTTAAATGAATGCTCGTTTTCCAATAAGGAAGAAGAAATCATGGAGCAGGTAGCCTGGGGAATGGACACAGTGTCTGTGATATGACCATGGCCCACCTCAGTACTTGGTATTCTCTGTGGATCTTCTGTCTTTTCCTTTAACTCATATTTGCGTTCAGGATGGCGCTTCAGTTGCACATATGTGCAGAGAAAGTAAACACAGGTGACTAGCACAATGAATGCTACTGGCCCATAAAAAGCACCAAGACTAGGCTCCCATGCCATCCAGCAACTGAAAACAACAAAAAAAAAGAGAGTCAAGAACATTCTATAGCCCACATAAGATGGGGCAGACAACTGATGACTGGGTATTCTGACGAACTTGTATGACCCAACAGTGTCTCAGAAAGTTGTGGAGAAAGGGAGTGTGTCTTTAATAACAATTAAGCTGAGGCATCACTTTCATATTTTTCAGTAGAATAGTATGTCTAGTATAACTTACATTATATTAAAGCTGAAAATTCTCAAGAAATGTAGGTCAGTTTAGAATCTAGAATTGCAGTGAAGTGCAAGACCATTTATGTCAACCCTTTTTAATACTATTAAAAATGTCAGTGCTAATACTTTGATTAAAAAGCAAATGAGGCATAGTTTATACAATCTGTGTGAGCAATAGAAATGTACAGATTTCAATGGTCTGTATCAGTGAACTCTGATACAAATTCATAAGCTTGAAGATTGTTCTTACAGAATTTTCTTGTTGCCAAAGTAGAGAACAAACAGTGTGAGTAATAAGAGAGTCTGAAAAAAGACTTCCAGTTGAAAAGTCACCACTTTCTGCAGTGAGCAGACCCAAAAGATACATGCCATTTCCAAATTCTCCACTGTTTCTGAAATTTTTGGGAGTTAATTTACATCAATTTGAATGTCCTCAAAAATATCAAGGAAATTGATGGCATCTTTGTGATATACTGGTAGTATAATATTATTGTACCATGGATCATTATTTGTTAGGCTTTAAATAATAAAACCATAACTGTTTTAGAGCAGCTTAATGTAGTTCACCAGGCCAGTATGAGCTGAACAGGCATCAGTCAGCTGTATAAATTAGTGGCTGAATCACAGAACCACAGAATGTTAGGGGTTGGAAGGGACCAACCCGCCTACCAGAGCAGGACAAAATTAGAGGAGATCATGCAGAAATGCATCCAGACAGGTCTTGATAGTCTCCAGAGAAGGAGACTCCACAACCTCTCTGGGGAGTCTATTCCAATGCTCTACAACTCTTACAGTAAAGAAGT
>JAAGNO010029788.1:0-13084 GCA_033439905.1 Ceryle rudis
TGACACACCAGAAGTTTGTGCTGCCATTCAGTGAGACTTGGACGGGCTGGAGAGCTGGGCAGAGGGGAACATAATGAGGTTTTACAGGGGCAAATGCAGGGGCCTGACCCTGGGGGGGAATAACCCCCGGCACCAGTAGAGGGGAGGGTGGCCCGGAGGGGACACGGGGGGGCACGGCCGGCAGCCAGCCGGGCCGGGCCGGGCTGCACCGGGAGACGGCGGAGCCCGGGCCGGGGAGCGGCATGGAGCGGGGGGTAGGGACGGGACTGGCCGCTTCGCTGGCCGAGGGGCTGATTAAGTCCCCGCGGCCGCTGATGAAGAAACAGGCGGTGAAGCGGCACCACCATAAGCACAACCTCAAGCATCGCTACGAGTTCCTGGAGACGCTGGGGAAGGGCACCTACGGGAAAGTGAAGAAAGCCCGGGAGCGCTCCGGTAAACTGGTAAGGATCCCCGTCCTGTTCCCGGTGCATCCTCACCGTGAGCCGGTGCGGAGCCCCCGAGCATCTCCCCTGCTCCGAGCAGCATGGCCCCGGTGTATCCCCCTCATCTCCGCCGCACCGGTGCATCCCCCGCCGCCCCAGTGTATCCCGCACCGTCGTCGCCCCGGTGCACTCTCCTCCTCCCCACTCCCCGGCTCCGGTGCATCCCACCGCTCGGTGCATCCCCGCCGGCACCAGCTCTCCCCAGGCGGTCACCGGGAAGCCGCAGCCCTGGCCCGGTTCCGCTGCGGACGCAGGGTGCGCGGAGGCTTCGGCGCTGCCGTCCCCGGGCCTGTGCCGCAGGCGGGGGCAGCCCCGGGGGGCCTCTCACCCCCCCCGCTCCCCGGGGGTTTGCGGCTCTTTTCCCACTTGACCGGGTCGGGCTTCCTGGTGAAAGGAACCCGCAGGTATCCGGCAACCAAGAGCAAACATTGCACTTGAGTCTGAAGGGTTTTTCCCTTCCTCTTGCCCTGGTTCAGGGTTGGTTTTGCCTCTTGGCCCTCGGCAGCCGTTTGCAAGCAGAGCCGAGCCCCTCTGAGCCCCGAGTGTCTGATTAAATCGTGACTCACTCCATCATCGCCTCAGCCCCCCCGAAGCGAGTAGCTCATTGCGATGCAGGGCTCAACACAGAGCACAGCGACCCAGGGTGCTGGAAATGTGCAGGGAGAAGCAAGGGACCCTCACCCCGAGGAAAGTGGGGTCCTGCGGTCCTGGCAGCCCTGACCCTTAGGAATCTTCAAGGGCTCAAAGGGAAAACTCGAACGTTGTTTCCCTGTCCCTCTTCAGTCCCGAGCACCCTGTGGGGTGGGATGGGACCCGAGAGAGGCTCTTGCACACCAACCCATCTTGGCACCATGGGTGAGCGGTGAGGGTCCAGCTGCGATTGGCGAGACTGGCCCAGCGAGGCTCCAAGGGCTGAGCAGAAGAGCAGGGTGGGAGATTGGATTGCTAACGTGCCACAGAGGCACGTCAAGGAAAACAACTGTAAATCTGAGAGGTTTTCTTGTGTAATGCAGCAGCTTAATTAAGGCAGATCTGCCATTTCTATTAGCCTATCTGATTGTGAAGAAGCTGCTGTTTTGCTGCATAATCAGGGCCTTGAAATGCAGCTTCCACCCACAGACTTAGAAGGATCCCTCCCCTCGGGATGGGTGAGAGGACTTGGTGTTCCCGGTCTGCACCTAACACAGCTCGTGCAGGGAACCTCTCAACTGCCGGAAAACTTACCTATCTGTGGAAGTCCCTTAGGACAGGGACTCGTTTGTCTGGCAGCATTGGTCTATTATAATGCAAATTAAATACACAGGCCAATGACTCCTCAATAAATGCAGGAGATAGTCAAGGCTGCACTAACTAGTACCCCAGCGAGCTGGCCCTGTCGGAACAGGAGGCTTAACCACAAATCTCTTCTCTTCCCACAAATTCTTTCTTGTAGCGCTCAGCGTTTCCGGACCTGTTTAATCTTCAAGCTTATCCTGAGCTGGGTTGTTATTTGCTCCTTCCCTAAGTGGCTTTCACTTCCTAAACACAGAGGTGTGACAGCAGGTACTGCTGCCTCCACCGGTTACCCCTCCTGGGCTGTGCCGATCCCACGTTACCGGCTGAGGCTGTAAAGCTGGAGCTGCTCCATGCGTGCGATTTTTGCCTCTGGCTAGTCAGAAACTGCCTCTGTCAGATGCTCTGAATATTGAACCACCTCGTTTTACTGCCTAGCTCTTTCTTTTCCTCTGAATTTTAACCAACCTACCTGGACCTAGTGCAGAGCAAAGTGTGTCTAAGCAGTTGGGGGACTGCAGGGAAGACCAGGCTCCCACAGCTGGAGGGTTTTTGGGGACTTCCATAAACATTCTTTGTCTGAAAAAAAGCAGAAATCCTTTAGGTAAAATGATGCTCGCACCTTTTTATGGGCACTTCTGCTGAGCACCCTTCCCAGTTCTTGGGAAATCCTTGTGTCCCTGCGATATGAAGCAGGTAGGGAGAGATTTGCTGGTTCTTTTCCCTTTCTTTTTTTTTTTTTTTCCTTTTTTTCCATGAGTCTTTTGGGTTGAAGATTCAGTAACGTGTGCCATGGTGCTGCAAAGTGGCTCCTGCACCTGTTTGCATGGCAGGGTCTGGCCTCCATTTATTTATTTTTTTTTTAATCTCAGCCTGGTTCCCAAGCCCTGGCCTGTAGCCAACTCAAACAGAAAGAGGGACCTCCCGTGGGAGTCGCTCACAGTGTCAGAAAACGTTTTTGTGTTCTTGTGTGATGTCAAGGTGAAGGCAGCACCTGGAATATTCCAAAGCAGTGAAACCCCCTTTTGATCTGCAGTAAGGGGTCAACCCTGGTCTCTCCCATAGTGGGTTGTAATCTGTATTTCATGGAGCATGAAATGCTGCCCTTGCAATCTGGAACAACTTCTAAAGTGCTGCCTGGGGTTGTAGTTTAATGCATCTTTCAGCAGCTGCTGAAAATACCTGTTCTGCCCCCCCAAAACTTTTAATTAAAAGCCTTTTTGACTTGGAAAGTATTCTCGAGTTCTGTAGGTTCCAGCAGCAGGACAGAAAACAGTGGGGCTGTTTTCTGCAGGAGATTCTTCTCATAACTGGTGGTGGAGGCAGCATGTAGGCTGGGGCAGTGTCTGTCCCTGCAGCTGCATGTTCCCATCTCCAGGCTGGCCAGGGATGGCCTTTTCTGTCTCACAGGGAGATCATCTGCTGTCAGCCCCTTTAGGTAGGGATGTTTTGGACAAAGCCACTTCTTGGCACCCCTGGGGAAGGATGGGATGGCCAAGGGATTAGTCTCCCCAGCAGGGCTTGACAGGTGGATAAATCATCCCACTCTGAGTGAGATGTGGACCCTCACTGTGTGCTGCGACTGTTACTCAGCCTGTCTGTGGGCAAGGAGAGCCCTGGGGCTCTAACAGTGCCCTAAACCTGTTCCTGCTGCCACGAGTCTCATCTGCCTTGGAGGTCACTAACTGCCAGGCTCATAGGAAAGGGTGTTCTCTGCTGAATACAGCCAGTGGCAGCTCCTAAGGCTTCCCGGCAGCCACTTTGTCTTTCTGTGCACAGTGGATCTTGCCCTGAGCCCTGGCCCAGCAGTGCGTGTGCAGGAGCATCTTGGTCAGTGAGCAAGTGTGCTGCAGGCCCCCCCAAAATGCTGAGGCTGTTGGGCTGGATGTTGAGCTTTATGGGGGAGGTGAATAGAGTGAGTCAAGAGGAATTTAGGAGGGCAGGAGCAGGCTGACTTGCTGTGTAAAGGCTTTGCCCTCATTCTAGCAGGGGGTCAGGTAATTGAGGGCTGGACCAAAAAAATTGTTAAACTTTAACCTGTAAACCTAGCACAAAGGTCATGGAAAAGAATACCTGGTTTTCAAGAAGTTATTAAGTGCCTTCTTTTGTTTTATATAGAAACTTGGGCCTGGGTTATTGAACTTCCCTTGGCCAGAGTCCATTCTGCTTGGTTGCTTCAGCCCTTGGGGCTGGTGCAGGCACAATCCTTCTCCAGTGCACAGAAAGTAACCCCTGCCCTGGCCAGTGCTGGCCTGAAGTGGCCCCGTGCAGCAGAGATGCCCTCTGGGGCCAAAGGGGCTCTATCAGCCACCTCTCCACTCTTGCATTCCCATCTGAGTCCTTAAAATTGGCACGTCCTCCTCCCATGAAGACCCTGATGTGGCAGCTGAGATCTCTGCTTCGTCATCTGGTGACTTGCCGTGGGTGCGATGGGCTTTGCTTAGCAAGGGTTGCAAATGTGCCCTGAGCCTTTTGCTGCTTGGCAGGTCTCGAGAAGTGAGGTTTCTGACTCCCCTAAATCGGAGGGAGACGAGGCTGAGCACCCTCCCTGCACAGCCAAAAGTGGAGGAGGGTCTCTGCGCAGCGTAGCCATGAGCACTGCTCCTGTGCTGGCAGCTGGGGCTGGTGGGTGTCCGTGGCCCCTCTCCCTGTTGCTGGGAGACCAGTGCAGGGGTCCCTTTACAGGATTAATGCTGTTCCGCATTCTTGTCTGATAGAAAAAGAGAGGTTCTGCTGGATTCAGTTGTAAATTCAACCCTAGGAGCACATTGTCTCTCCCCAGCCCCTTTGAAAGAGGATTAGAAGGCATCTATTCTCCAGCACTTACTCTTCTTTCCCCTCCCCTTTCAATTTCCTTGTCGAGGATAACTTGAAAACCCAAGTGAAAGCCTTGGGAAGCAGCTCCCATCGTCGGCACTGGGGCTCTCAGCCTGCTGGAGAACAGCCTTGTGCCTAGGAGGGATCTGCTCTTTAATACCAAACTTTCTCTTACCTCTACATCATCAGCTCCTT
The DNA here is from genome assembly GCA_033439905.1 of Ceryle rudis. Taxonomy (NCBI): domain Eukaryota; kingdom Metazoa; phylum Chordata; class Aves; order Coraciiformes; family Cerylidae; genus Ceryle; species Ceryle rudis. The sequence continues at coordinate 4,770 of JAAGNO010029788.1, forward strand.
GAAATAGATATTTGTGGGGAAAATGAAACCTGTTTCATTTTTTTTCATCTTCATGACCCCGAGAAGACGTTGTTGTTGCTATCTTGCAAGTCATGTGTGCAGGTCACATTCCTTTGTTTGGCCGCGGTCCCGTGGCGGCTGTAGCCTGGGACACCGTTCCTGTGAGCCGTGGCATGGCAATGAGGAGCAGGGCTGGGCTACCTGCAGGAGGAGGCCTGGTGAGCTCCTCTGGCAGGAACTGCAGCAGGTTTCCCTTGGGGAAAGGCAGGAGGGAGCTTCTCCCTTGTGCACAGCAACAGGACTTGGAAAGTCTAAAAACCTAATTGCTGAAGTTCCCTTTTACTGCAGTTGCTTCAGCAGAGCCATGCAGGGAGGCTCTTGGATACAGCACGCCTGGCTGGAGAGCTGGGTTGTTGATCTCCGGCTTGTGAGCCCCTTCTTGACAGGGAGGGGTGGGTTTCTTGCTCTGCTCCGGGCTCTGGGAGGCTGCTGTGCTGCTGTCCCTGGCAGCCGGGTGACCCTCTGTGTGTGTGCTCATCTGCAGGTTGCTATCAAATCAATCCGGAAAGACAAAATCAAGGATGAGCAGGACCTTGTCCATATCCGGAGAGAGATTGAGATCATGTCCTCCCTCAACCACCCCCACATCATTGCTGTCCATGAAGGTGAGCCTTCCTCTCCCCTCCCCCTCCCAGCAGCATCCCTGAGCCCCTGCGGGGCTGGTACGGGGGCAGGTTCTGGAGCGGTGGGGTCAGTGCTGGCTGCTCTCCTCTCCCTGCTCATTCAGGGCAGACACTGTTTGCTGCTGCATGTGTTGTGCTGGTGACTCAGTGCTGGCAGGGAAAGCAGATGTTGCTGGGCTGTGGTTTCCCTGTCTGCGTTCAGAGCAGCACGAGGGGAAGTACCTGCTCCAGAAATAGCCGCTTCCCATCCCCTCCCGCCCGGAGAGGGAAGCTGCCTCCAAATGTTTATGTGGCTTTTTGAGGCTCAGACTCTCAGTGCTGCTGCTGGCAAGAGGCTGTGCTGTGGGGGACAACCGGTGGCCACGGTCCCCTGCAAAGCCCAGTGCAGTTTGTGACTCTGGTTGTTCTGGGTACTCGCCCCAGCCACGGCAAGTGCCGGAGCGGTGGGAATCTCCGTGGCTCTGCTCTCAGCCCGAGGCAGGAGCTAATCCCAGTACTCCTCATTGCCTCCCTTGGGGCATAGGAAAACCAAACCACAGGGTGCTGGGAGAGCTCCTGGTGCTGCTGGGCTTGGCTTTACGGCCAGAGCTGGGCTTTGCTCCGTGGGTGTTGGGCCAACACCAACCAAAGGGGAATTTCTCAAGCTGTAGCTACAACCAGACTTGGAGCAACTCTCCAGCTGGATCAGCCGTTGCTTAAACACCGAGTCCTTTGGCTGCAAATGCGACTGTGCCCCCTGCTCTTCCTCGGGGCTGGCTCTGCCAGGGTTTGTGGCACGGTGCCGGCGTGTGGCCGGTGCCTTCGTTATCGCTGCCCCGTGTGAGGGATCCAGGCTCCTTTTGTGCTCCAAACAAAAGCGAGCGGATTGGCAGCTCCTGAGGCAGTGTTTGCAAGGACTGAGTCACTCTGGCTGCTGGAATTCAAAAATATTGAAGTAGCTTTTTGCAAACAGGAAGAAAACACTGCGTCTCCTGGCTGGAGCTGGGAGCAATGGGAACACGTAGAAGGGCCACCGGCCTGTGCCAGTCGGTAGCTCCGTTGCCCTACCCCTTGGCAAGGCTCTGTTTAGCAAAGAATCACACGTCGTAGTCACCTTCTTGCAGAGCAGAGCCCGTTCTCCTGTGTTCTGTGGCTGCAGAGGTAGCTCTGGCCATCCCCCTGCTACCTGCAGGTACCTGCAGAAATCCCAGCACCTTCTGTCTTGCAAACAAGCTCGAGGGCACAGGCAGTGGGGTGGCAGTGTGACAGAGTCACTCAGGGCTCCACCTACTCATTAATGAGAAGTCCCTTAGCTCCAAGCTTCCCTCCTCACAGCCTGTGACTTCCCATCTCCACACAGTGTTCGAGAACAGCAGCAAGATCGTCATCGTGATGGAGTACGCCAGCAAGGGGGACCTGTACGACTACATCAGCGAGCGGCAGCGGCTGACAGAGCAGGAGGCACGGCACTTCTTCCGGCAGGTCGTGTCCGCCGTCTACTACTGCCATAAGGTGGGACAGCACCACGCTTCTCATCACCTTCCTGGGGGCAGAGCGGAGGGATGTGCTCCTGAGTGCTGGGCAGAGCCAGCTCCAGGCAGAGATGAAGCAGCTGGGACTGGGAAGGGATCCAGTGCCCAATGGGGAAGCTCAGTCTGGCCTGGGATGTGAGGGGTTAATCCTGGCTCTTATCTGAAGGGTGCAGCAGCCCTCCAGCAGTGGCAAAAGCAGATTTTGGGAAGTTCTTGTCTTGGTTTTCCACTGCTGAGGTGTGGGGTGACTAACCTGGCCAAGGAGTTACCTGTTCCTGTACACCCGCTCACAGGGAGTCACCCGGAGCTGGGTGTTGGGGCTGACCCAAGACCTGGGTCATCTGTCTTGTCCCCTGAGAGGGATGTAAAGCTACAGAGCCCTGTCCAAGGCTGTGGGAAGAGTGGTGCCTGCCCTGGAAAGACCCTCAGGGGTCTCCCAGGAGGATACTGTAAGGCCATGCCTTGGCCCTAGGTACCTGCGTGCCCTTGGCAGGAATGGGGGCCTGCAGGGCACCTCCTGAACCCAAAGCAAATTGAGGTGTCTCTTAGCTGGGTAGCAGCAGGTTCTGGCAAAGCATGGAGCTGTGCCCACCATGCCCTGGTGGGAGCTGGCACCAGCTGCTCTCATGGGCGTGGGGCTGAGGAGGGTGGAGGAACCCAGCCCGGCGCCAGGCGCTGTCGCGGGGTGATGCCTTGCTCGTGCTCCCATCAGCACGGAGAGCTGGTAGCACCCATGTCGGGAAGTGGTTTACAGCCCATGCTTGATGAACCCAGGATTGTTTACTGCTCCTCTGAGTGCTGTTACTGTGCCCTGTTTGTCTGATGCGGTGCCAGTGAATGGCAGTGACCTTCCTGCACTGCCTGACTTTCCCTTCCTCAAACATGCTATAAAACTAACCCCTCCTTCCCCCTCCCTCCTGCAGAACGGGATCGTTCACAGGGACCTGAAGCTGGAGAACATCCTTCTCGATGCAAACGGCAACATCAAGGTGAGAGGCCGGCAGAGCCTGGCCACACTTTGAGTGTCAGCCAGCAAAGCTTTCTAAGGGATGCTGCCCAGTGTGGGTGGACTCGGGGTGGCCACAACAACCCGGTCCCCCCAGGGGCACACAGTGCTCTGGAGCTCTGGGAAGCCTCTGTCAGCTCTGGGAGTGCCAGCATTTGCTTGCGCTGCTGTTTGCCCAGGAGATGAAGAACCAGGAGGGTGCCTGGCCCCTGTTTTCTGTGCCTGGCAGCTGAGTGGGAGAGGCCCTGGAGGCTGAGCCTTGTCACTGCTGTTCAAGCCACGATGTGTATTTGAGTGCTGATAAGGGGGCAAAGTCTGAATGCTGAGGTCAACACACGACTGGCTGGATAAGAAAGAGCTCTTCCAGTAAAAGCCTTGGTCTCTGTACGTGCTACCCAAGGTGCTGCGGGGTGGTGCAGGGCAGCTCCTGGCTCTGCTGGCCTCAAGCGATGCTTTTCACCTTGGCCAGGAGCGTTGCAGCCGCCCGGGGAGGGAGGGCTTGGCCACAGCTGGGAGTCACTGTGGTCGGTGACAAACAGGCTTTGGGGCTTTATCTCTGGAAGGGGTAATTTTGCAATTGGGAGTTCGCGAGCAGGGACTGTACCTTCTGCTCACTGAGAGGTGACGGGGTAATGAGGGTAATGAAACGCTGCATGCTAGGTGGAGCAGGGACCGAAGCAGCCTTGTGTGGCTGTTGAATGAGCTGGAGGAGAGCCCAGCAGCTCTCCCTCTAACTGCACCTTTGCAGCTGCCTCTGCTCCCAGCAGAGCCGTGGGGCAGCTGCAGTGAGCTTTCTGGGATTGGGAGAGGGGCAGGAGCAGCCTGAGGGGTGGAAAGCCAAGCTACTGCTGCTCCCTGAGGAGACAGAGAGCACCCAGGACCAGGGTGCCGAGGGCAGCCCTGGTTTCAGGCAAGCTCACAGCTGGAGAGCTTCAGGTGGCAATGCTGCTCCACCCGCGAGAGGGAACTTGCCTGCTTGATAATGGCTGTGAATGTCTCTCTAGATTGCGGACTTTGGCCTGTCCAATGTTTACCAGCAAGACAAACTCCTGCAGACTTACTGTGGCAGCCCTCTATATGCATCCCCCGAGATCATCAACGGGAGGCCGTACAAGGGCCCAGAGGTAGGTTGTGCCTCACCCCCTGCACGGGGCAATGTCCTGCTGCCTCTTCTCTGGGACTCGGGGGGGAAGTGCTGGGTGTCTTCCCAGCAGAGTCACTGCCTCTGGGGTTTCGGGTGGCAGTCCCCTCAGACCAAGCGCCGTGTGGTTGGTGCGTGGTGGCTGCAGTGGGGTGGACATGGTGGGATGCAGGTGGCCAGAGCTGGTTCTGCCCCATGCTCTGAACTCCCACATCCTGGGAGCTGCTGCTGAGGTTCTGGTGAGGGATCCTGCCCAGCTGGGGTGGGGACCAGTGCAGCCAGGACCTGCTGCTCCTCTCAAGGCTCATCTGTCCCTCTGGCAGGTGGACAGCTGGTCCCTGGGTGTTCTTCTCTACATCCTGGTCCACGGCACGATGCCGTTCGATGGTCATGACTACAAGACTCTGGTCAAGCAGATCACAAGTGGGGACTACCGAGAGCCCACAAAGCTGTCAGGTAAGCAGACCCCACCCCCCCCGTCTGCCTCCCTGCTCCGCGTGTTCCCTTCGGTGCCTGACCTGCCTCTTCCCCAGATGCCTGTGGGCTGATCCGGTGGATGCTGATGGTGAACCCAGAGCGCCGTGCCACCATTGAGGACATTGCCACGCACTGGTGGGTGAACTGGGGATACAAAATGCCCATCGGGGAGCAAGAGCTGCTGCGGGAGAACGATTCCCCCCTGGCCACGGTGGCTGGGTTGCTTCGCCCCTCCTCCCGGCCCCTGCTGGAGAACGGCTCCAAGGTGCGATGCTTCTTGAAGCAGCACATCCCCAGCGTGGCTCTGGCGCGCCAACGCTCCCTCAAGAAGTCCAAGAAGGAGAACGACATCTCCCACACGCTGCAGGAGGTGGCCCTGGCCCCAGAGAACCCCTCCAAGTCCATCCTCAAGCGGCCCAAGGGCATCCTGAAGAAGAGAAACTCCTGCGAGCAGAAGGTGCCTGGCCCCAGCCCCTCACCAGCAGCGCCCATGGGAGAGGCAAGGGCCGAGGACGGTGAGGTGGCTGCTGCAGGTCTCGCTCGCGTCCTCTCCTCTGGGCTGCTGCCTTGCAGCTCGGGCGCCGAAGCGGTGCCTGTGGCTGTGCCCAAGAAGGGAATACTGAAAAAGCCCTCGACGAGGGAGTCGGGGTATTACTCGTCCCTGGAGTGCAGTGAGTCTGGGGACATCCTGAACATGGGGAGCTTGGACCTTGACAGGAGTGTGTTTGCTGACACCTCCTCCCTTGAGCAGGCACCCGCAGGTCTCCCAGCTCGCCGGAAAGGCATCCTCAAGCACAATGGCAAGTACTCCTCTAGCAGCACCGAGCCAGAGAGTCCCCCTGGGCAGGGCTTCGGGGGCTTTGGCGAAGTGCCCCTGCCCCAGGCTCCCCGTGCCCGCCCGTCCAGCGCTGTGAGCGAGGACAGCATCCTCTCCACGGAGTCCTTCGACCAGCTCGACCTGCCCGCCCGTGTCCCCCACGGTGGTGGGACCATGAGGGGCTGCGTCTCTGCTGACAGCCTCCTCCGGCTGGAAGAGGAGGAGGAGATGGAGGAAGGGCGCAGGCTGCGCCGCTGGACTGTCACCCATTGCCGGAGTCCCCTGGGAGAGAGCAGCTTGTCCCTGGTGGGCTGTGACAACGTCACCAAGGTCTACCAGCGTGCCCTGGCCATCGGCATGAAGCTGAGCTGAGGGCACCTCCTGGCAGGGCTCCCCGGCGTGGGGTGTGCTGGGGAGGGGGCCCAGCCTTCCCTGTCCCGGGGCTGCCGGTGCTGCTGAGCCACGACCCACGTTATTTATTTTGCAGCCTCAGGCCCCTCGAGGGAGTGCGTGTGCAGGTGGGGAGGGAGCTGCTGTGGGGCACTGGTGGGGGGATGTCCTGGGGCCAGGACATTAAATGGACCAAAGCCTCGAGTGATCCTCTGGTCACTGGCCCATTGGAGGGGCTGGGGGGGTCCCTGAGGCTTCTTGCTGCTGTCCTCCCCTTGCAAACAGGCTCATCTCATCTGGGGGAAAAACAAGGGGTTAAGGGTTTGGGTTTTTTTAATTTGTTTTCCTTTGCACTGTTTTTTGGCTGCACAAGGTAACGGATGGGGCAGGTGATATACCTCAAACAAGCTGGAGATGCAGCAGGGTGCTGGTGAGGGGCTGCGAGGTGCTGCCTGTAGGCTGGGCTCTGGGGGAGTGTTGGCAGCGGGGTCCAAACTGCCCAGGCCTTGGCTCTTCCCTCTCCTGTGCTGAGAAACCCAACTGGATCTGGCTGAAACCCCAGTCTGAGAGCATGCTCTGATGCCAACATTTGTTTGTTTTTTTACTATTATGATTATTTTTTATTTTAATGTTGAAAGGAGGTTTAAAAAAAAAAAAAGTGCCTTTGGTGAGGCACCACTTCTTTATTTATTGCCTTTGTCTGCCTTGATGTTAAACTTCAGCAGCTGGGGATGTGTCTGGCTCAGTAACGGTCTCACAGATGGTTTTTTTTATGGGGGGGTGGAGGTGTCGGTGCCATTGTCTCATGTGCCACACGTCGAAGCTCTGTTGCACTATTGCCGCATGTTTGCCGGCCTTTTCCCTTCTCTGGGGTGTGTGTGTTTTCCCCTCCTCCCTGCACAGTGGTCTGGAGAAGACCATTAAATTAAAAGCAGAAGGTAGCTCTGAGTTGTCATCTTGATTGTTGTGCCCCCGCAGCTCGGGGGGGGGTGGGCAGGGAGGTGTGATGGGTGCTGCCTCTCCCAGGCTGTGTCTCCCACCCCCTTTCCCAGCACTGGGGGGGGTGTGGGTTTTGGTTTGTGAAACAGCTGCAGGTCTCTGGGGTAGGAGCTGCCTCCCCAGCGGCCGCTGTCCCCTCTGACAGCACCTGCAGGTGCCTCTGCAGGAGGAAGGACCGAGCAAGGCTCAGTCCCACCAGCTTGGCCATGCCATGTACCACGGGGCTGTCTCCCTGTCTCCTCTCTGGCCCTTTTCCCCCAGCTGCCTTTATCCTCCTCCTCCCGCTGCAGCACTGAAACCAGTTTCATGGCTCTACAAAGCACAGTAACCCCTTTCCAGCTGGTTTAGTAAGAGCTGTTTCAGGTCTCCTCTGCCCCACCGGGGAGAGGCTGAGCTGCAGGGGCAGGGGGGAAGAGCTGCCTGCCAGGAATGCCACCCCTTGTCCCATGAGGCTGAAGCTGGGGGGGCATGCACACTCTGCCCCCCACCGTGCATTCCCTGCGTGCTTCCCGCTCCATTAAGAAACAGCAGAGCGCTTAAAGCTGCTCCCAGGGCATCCAGCTTAACCAGGGCAAAGTCCCAGTGCCCTATGGGTGGCTGAGGTGGGATGGGGTGAGCTGGGGGCTGCAGCACCCGTGGGGCTGGGGCATGGAGCATCCCAAGGCAGAGGTCAAGTTGTGCTGGGTTTTTAACAGCCACTCGTTCAGAGCATCCTTGTTGGAAAGTGCCTGTGGGTTTGCGTTTTGGAGCACCCTGGGGGGCTGCAGTCCTGTTTTGTTAATGATTTGCAAGAAAATGTTCCTGTGTGCTGGCTTCAGAGCCGGGCTGAGCTGTGGCAGCTCCAGCTGGACACCAGTTGGGTGAGAGGCACATGCTGATCGTCCCATCACGCGTGTCCCAGCTGGTGGCAGTTGCTGTCTGTGCTGGCTTAGGAGCAGTGTTGGGCCAGCTCAGCCCAGCCCTGGCTCGTGGCAGCTCCCCCAGGTTGAGTGGAGCCCCCAGCACCCTGCCCTGGACCACAGCGATGTGCAAGGGTGAGAAACACCCTCGGAGACTCCCACGGCTGGATGAGTGGGTGCAGGAGGCAGCCTCAGCCCACATGCCTCTTGGAAGTGGTGTGTGTGTGTGTGGGGGGGCACTGGGCATCCCCCATCCCTGCTGGTGCCCCCCTCCCTGCGCTGTGCCCCTGCTCCTGCCCTTCCCCCGCCCGCCCTCGGGAACGGTCCCTCCCGCCCACCCCCCACCTCTCCCCCCCCCGCCCCCCCCCCCGCCGCCCCCCCCCCCCCCCCCC
>JAAGNO010029789.1:0-26102 GCA_033439905.1 Ceryle rudis
CCCCGCTGCTGCCGACCCTCCCCCTCCCGGCGGCTCCCACTTTTTGCTTTCCCCAGTACCGCGGCTACTCCGTCCCTCTCCTCCTCGCTGTGTTCTGGGTCTTTCCTGGAGGATCTCATCCAAAAAGAAGAGGCGGGAGGGATTCCCCAATGGAAGCATTAAAATTCATAGCGGCGCTTTCCCTCGCCCGATCCGTTACAGAAATAGCTGCTAAGGAAGAAGCAAAGCCGGGCTCTGGAAGATTAAACTGGCCGATAAGAAACAGCTGGCTTGCAAGTTGGATCTCGCAGTGTACATTTAAAGGAAGAAATCCAGCTAATCTGCTCTAATGCGTTTACATCTGCTGAATAAAATACACCTGCTGCAGCCTTGCTACAGATTTCCATCTGTAGTAAAAGCAGCTCCACTCTAAACACGGAAGGATGATTATCAAACACAAACCATGTTTGTTCTTTTCAAAATAATGTTTGATCATTGCCAAGCAACATGAAAATGAATTCTAGTTTAATGAAAAGCAGACTGGTGCAGGCAGTTCATGGAGCTAAAATGCTCTTTTAGCAAGCTGCTTCATTGCAGACTTTCCATAATCTGGTACTCGTTTTTAATTAGTAAATTGCATTAAAAACAATGATCCTGCCAGAGACTGAGCCTGAACTGGGTTGACATGCGATTCTGATTTAGCTTCTGAGTGGGAGTTTTTACACCTTCATCACTTTATCTGCAGCACTTGGTGTTCTTTTGAAAGTCTAGGCTGATGAGATTAAGAATGGGACAAGTAAACCCATTAAGGACCAAGAGTTAAAAAACAAGAAGAGAAAGCCACCAGAATATGGGGAAAAGCTCCTCACTGTTTTGTATTATCATTATCAGATTTAATTCCTTTATTAATAAGTATAAAAATAATTCCTAGGTTAGTGCCACTGGGTTCCAAATCTTCTAATGACAAAGTGGTTCATAAGTAGGGAATGAAAAATTATGCCTAATAGTGTTGAATTTGACACCATTATGCTTTCCAATTATTTGTCCTGTCACTACAGGAAGGATTCATTAGGCCTCTCTCTCATGCCTCCCTCCCTCCCAAAAATGAGTATGTCAGGAAAACAATATGAACTCGTATTTGTTTTTTATCTACTCATACTAATTTGGGGCAGAAAAAGAGCAGATCCAAAGAATTGTTCAAAGAGGCTTTAAAACTACGTCCTTTTAGTAACTTCTAGCTATTGTAATTAAATGTTTCTAAGGAATTCAGACTTGGTTTTGCTGACATTAATTTAATTTTTAAACCAGCAAACAGTAAGAACTTTATTTTTTACATTAATATGCAAAGTCTTTGCCTTTTTAAAACTATTATGAAGCTATCAGAACTAATAAACTAAATTGGTTTAAAGATGGTTACACATTCAAGTGACTTTTAGTGTCAAGGGAAACATGATTGTTGGGATGTTATTTAGCTTTCGCTGTACTTTACACAATCAAGGTGCCTTAGTAGACCCCCCCCTTCTGGTAACTCTGGTTGCCTAACTTCTTACCATAGACTTGTGTAATACCCTTGCTTTTTGGCTCTTTCAGGCCTCCTCTTTTCTCCCACAAACTTGGCAATACTTCCCAGAACAAAAAAACCCAACCAAACAACAACCAACTCCTTTCTTCACTGGTGATTATCGGTTATGTAGTTCCTGTAACCGAGTTGAAAATACAGATGCCCCAAAGTTTGCAAACCAAAGAGTGGCTTAAAAATTGAGAAAATTCTGTAATAAGAAAGAAAAAAGTCCCCAAACAACACAATAAACTTTGGACTAACCAGGTCAAGGCATCATGAGATGCAGAGGGACAGTTATATAAACTGATTGACATAACAAGAACACAGGTGAGAAATTTCAGTTGAGTTCAGCTCTTGTCATCTTCGGGTAAACGTGATGGTTTTTCAGACGTGCAAGAAAATGAGAATAGTGTATGGGTGTGTGGATGGTGGAGGGGAAGGTAGGAAGAGACTTGACATGCATGTGCACTGTAAATAGGCAACTTCACAGGCAATACCTGTGGAGAGGAAGGCCAGATACTGGCCTTCAGAAAATCAGAATTAAATGGTACTTAAACCATCACATCATCAGGTCACCAGCTAATCCTGGAGCTGCTCACATTTGCACCTGCAATTTCTCCCAGACACCTCAAGTCCTGACACACATGGGGGGCACCTCAGCCTTGTCTCTGTTGGGCACCGTCACCATGTAAACTCCACCGGAATCCATAAGAAAGGTATTTCTCGCTTTTTTCTCTTGATCTGAAGATTCCCAACATGTCTCGCTGAATCTAGTATGGGAGCTGTGCTGCTGCTTGCTTTTTACTCTCACTTCACATCTTTAACTTCTGAGTGTGTCCTTATTACTAGGCTGGTCTGATGATTTCAGACAGATATGGAAAATGAAAGTTTTCAGCACTGCAATTTAACAAACATGCACACAGACATTCCCTAAATAGCCTGCAGCCTTGTGCATCCTGTGATGTGGGAACTGTGCTACAAGTTCAAAATGGAAAGTATCAGACACCATTTGTAAAAGGAAGTTCTTTCAGGTTTTCCTACTGTAAATATTTGTACACAGCAAATGCTTAAATCCTAGTGAGCAAACACTACCACACATACAGAGACTATGGCTTAATGTATGCAGTGGTAGGCATCTATACACCACCCCCTCTCTGTCTTAATTTAGTTCACAAAATTTTGAACATGTAAATTTAAAAGCCTAATCTCTTACAGAGATAGATTAAGGACACTATCCAAGGCTTTTTTCTAAATAACATGTCAGTAACAAGGCTGATAAAGAAATCATCAGTACTGAACTAGCTAGCCCCTTTAAAGAAGTACCTGTTATCTTTTCAATGGAAAACAGTGGGTTTGCAATTTTGCAGGTGCCAGCAGCAACAAAGCAGTCATAACGTAAATTGTAGAGCTATACAGCATTGCGCTGTTACGGGCTAAGGAAACCAGAGGGGCTTACATTACGTGTCAACAGACGCAGGAAATAGCACTTGGGCATTGTTTTAGTTCCTACAGATTCCTCTCCCTCTGCAGATTTAAATAGCATGGTCATAGGATAAAAGTTTGTCCTAGTAACACTGTCCTAATAACTTCTTGTTGACCCATCTCTGCATCTTGCTGCCAACATCAAAAATTTTAAAGACAGCTTCTTGTTCTGCTGATGTAGTACCAAGTAACCCTGGCATTTCTGATGCGCCAAACTGCGTTTAAAATACATCTGATGCCTGAGAATTTCCAACTAACTTAACAGAGATGTTTGGTCCCCTTTGGTAAGAAATAAATGATTCACAAACAAAAAGGCAAAACCAGTGCTGGCAATGAACTGGGAGCTTTCTTCTGCTGCATTTATCAACTGTCTTGACGCCAGGTAATCTAAGAGAAAGATGCCAGCACTAAGGAGCATTGGGCAGAACTACAATGGAGCCATTAATAGGGAGGAGTGTCTGAGTGCTGGGTCTTATCCAAAGTGGCCACTGTCACATGTCCGCTTTAACTTTCCAGAACAGGCTTATTTTTAGTAATGAGAATTGCAGGCAGATAAAGTGGATGTAAAGGCGAAATGCATTATGATTACATCATCTTTTGAGATGAAATTGTGGCTCAGTATGTGAATTGCAAAGGTCAGCTTCTACTCTCATTTCTATCTGTGCAACTCTTCTGAAGCTGATGAACTGTGTAGAGGTTACCCCAGAATATCACACAAATTTCATAATCTTACATGACTGGGTGAATCTGACAATGGCAATTACAGTGACAGTTTGTAAGCTTTGCACGATACACTTGCTCTGCATGCTCATACTTTAAAAATACCTTCCTACACATTAATGATTAACTCAGGCTTTATTTATTTCCCCAGTAAAATATCTTAGTCACATCTCAGAGGAGTGTCAGATTAGAGTTAGGTAATATGCCTAGGTACATGTAAAAAAGGTTTAAGTATTCTGTTAAAGAACAAAGGGTTCAATCTTCAGTACCACATGCTATCTTCACCTAAGCAGGATGTGTAGTCTTTATTCAGCTGCAAGCTGTGTCATTCACAGAGCTGTATCAGGGGCACTGGATGTCAGACAAAGATCAGCAAATGATTTCCAAAGGGCTGCATGTTCTGCTAAGCAGATGTGACACTTGGAAAGGTTGCTCTGTAGTTGGGGTTTTTTTGTTTGTTTGTAGGGTTGTATTTTAGATACTGGGATCCAACTGAAGATACAATATTAACAAGAAAATAAAATTGTAAGAGTTTACCTCAGTTCATGACCTTGTGAATCTGCCTTATTGTATGATGCTCACACACTATTTTATTAGTCAAGCATTAACCATCGCTGTTGAATCTTAAGTGATTGGCTTAAGACTTCTGGAGAGAGCATAAGCTAAAAAAAGCCCCAGTTAAGACTACAGTGGAAAAGAAAAAACCCCGAACAGATCTATCTCATTTTCTGGAGAAGATGATAAAAGGGCATTTAAAGTATTCTTCTTATGTAAATAGTTCTGCTGTTTTTAAAAGGATTGACTGTTTGTAACAAGGATTGAGTAACAGCTAGCAGGACTGGGACTCTTTCAGTCCTAGAACTTCTATCAGATTTTCATGCAAGTACCTGAATAAATGCACTTCAGGGTGTCCCCATATTCCATCTTCTTGAGTGCTTGTGACTCAGTCTTCACGCCATGTTATAAAAGACCACAGGACTTTCTAGCAACTCCAGATGGTCTCAGTAGTACTAGTTAATGATTTTTATGTTTGTAGACATAAAAATATGCTCATTGTATGCTTGGGTTTTTTCACATTTAAAGATCTACTAGTCAGGCAATGATTTCACTGTGATTATTTAGATTTCTTACATTGTAAGATCAAATTGTCTTCTCATTTTTTTATTTGCTCTTCACCCTTCTCACAGTTTTTATTTCCTTTTCTTCCTATTTGGTCCTTTCACATCCGTTTTTCTTGTACACGTGTTTTTTAAACTGTCGCACGGGCTCTCTCCTTCTCTGGCCCATTTCAGCACTCCCCTTGTTTTTTCCTTCCAAGCTGCCCAGTTCTGCTCCTTCTCCCATTTGCCATTCTTGGGCTGACAGTTCCCAGGTGCCTGCCTGTTGTTAGGCTTCAGAGTCCTTCCCCACCAGCCATCTTCCAGATACGAGTCCCTGCCATACCCGTGCAAATCACAGGACCCATGGGACAATGTGAGGGACCCCAAGGGCTCCCTGGCAGTGTCCCACTGGATGGGCAGCTCTCCTGAGGCCAGCACAGTGCTTCACACTCATGAACGAGCCTCCTGGAGGAACCTAGCTGTTTCCACCCAGGGTCCCCAGATGAGCCTGGCCATCTCCCTCCCCAGGCTCCCCCCACGAGCTGAGTGAAAAAAAGCATCCCCCAAGATACTGAGGGAGGGAGTAGTGACCGAATGTCACAACTGGTGTCATCAGTGGTTAGATGAACCGCCCCCCCAGGGGGACCAAGAAATGCCTCAGATCCTTCTTTAGGTTCAGCAGGTCTCTCACTGTGCAACGTTACGAAACAGGGCCAGCAAGGAATTAGTTACTTGCTATTTTACATGCAGACAGCTTGAGTAGTTACATCAGCAAATAATGTTTCCTCTACAGTTTTCTTCTTACAATGCTCTGGCTTATTTTAGATTTAACATTAACCTATTACCAGGTGCAAGGCTGGGGTACAACTGATCCACTTGCATGCTTCCAGCTGCAAAAATAAGCCGAAAAATGCAAAACAAATGAAACTTCCAACAATTGCGAGTTTTGCACAGACATGTTGCAGTCTCTTGACAAGGGTGTAAGTCAAGAAGCGAAGACCACAAGATATCAATCAAAACAGAAGGTGAGTTAAGTGTAGATGCCATAGCTGATAACAGCTTCAGAGAAAGAAGATATTTCAACCCTCTAGTAAGTCTAACTGTTGTCCTACAACCTATGGTATTAAAATGGACATATATAACAAGTTACACTGTTCCAGGGTGAACTGAAGAACATGCCAATGAAAAGAACACTGCATGTGGAACCTGGAAGATGTGAAAAATCAAGAAGCTGTAAGGCATAAAGACATTAATGTGCTTGATGTGCTTGATCCAAATGGCTCTGAATCTTTAAGTCTTCACAAGTGCTTCTACCTGTGAAAGAAACTACTCCCAAGGATACCTCAGACCCTTCTTGGAAGGATACAAAAGCCATTATCTCTTAGAAGATGTGCAATGGTACTTCAGCTGAGATTGCTTCCTGTAGTCAGGATGCTAAAGCAACAGAGCAGAAGGGTGAAAAAGAAGCTGACATCATGAATGGTAAGTGAAGCGACAAAAAGTAGAAATTACTGAGTCATCATTTATCTCAAGCCATACAAAGGTCTTGCTCCTGCAAGAAGATCCAGAGCAGTTTACACCGGCACTGTGCTCTTATATCACACCAAAGTGTTGCAGTTGTTTGTAATCCTATTTTAAAACAACAGTCATCACGCCTGTATGCAGATTCCTCATACAAACCAAAAATCATATACAAACCATGATGACATCCAGGGCTCCGTAACTGGTAATATCAGGAACAGGTATGTTGCGGTCAAGGAAGGAAACAGATAAAAAATACAGGAGGTTCCACTGCTTTCTCTGCCTTCCTTAACAGTCAGCCACGCTGTGGGAATTACAGCGCCGTCTAGCCTGACCTAACATTTCTATATGGTAATTTCATGCTTTTTCTAAAGCTTGTTAAACTAAGAGGAAAAAACTAAATTCCTTGTGAACTATGTAGATACTTGTAGTTTTTGTAGATGCTATTAGTAGAATTACAAGCTGATGAATGCCAGTTACTTTCATGTAGGTTTAGTTTCTTCCCAACCATAAGATACGATTCATTAGAGCCTTAAATAGCTTATTCTGGGGATGAAGTGCAACCTCTTCATTTAGATTCACTGAATGACTACAGTAGCCCGGCACAGTAATTGGGTATTTGATGCTGCTGAGCACTGAAGCAATGCCTAACTTTAGGAACATTCTTAAATCCACGCCTACTCGGCAAGGCATTAAATCATATTCTTAACTTAAACAGTGCTAAATCCTATTGAGCTTCACAGACAAACATTTGCATGCATTCCTTACTAATTTGGCACCTGAAAGAAACAGAAACGATCTGGAAAGCAGTAAGTGGGACTAAGGGTTATTTACAAATATTTGTTACTTGTTCTAAGTAGATTAATTTTTTAAAAATCCTGTTTATGTGTTCTTTGCCTGTTTCTGTTCGATAAGTGTTCTGTGCATTCTGATAATTGCTTACTGTTGTTTCATCTCATACTAAATCGGGGACTTTTAGATCGAGTTCCCTTTTGCTTTTGTGTTAAACAGAACCCGATGTGAAACAGCAGTCTTCCCACAGATACACAGGTAGCTGCAGTTCAATTCAGCATTCAGGACAGAGATCCACTGCAACTTACCCTTCCCCTCTTTTGATGCTTTGATAAAAATTTGGAATAGGGAAAGATAATACCAGTGCAAGGCTCCCAATAGCATACAGCTTACACTTTAAAACAGATGGAGGAATTCAGTGACTTTTTAGATTTATTTCACAGAATCACAGAATGTTAGGGGTTGGAAGGGACCTCTGAAGATCAAGTCCAACCCCCCTGCCAGAGCAGGACCAAATTTATTTATTTACTGAAAAGCATGTGTATAAATGTAGTTTTTAGTAGTTTTCTGGCACCATTTTGTGTTCATCTTTGGGTATCTCAACATCAGAGCTCAAGAGTGACTGCCTTTCTAGAGGCAGTTTCAGTTACAATAGGTGATATATATTCTATGTATGTAAATAATTATGAGTTTATTCCTTTAAAAAACTGGCTTAATCGCTTCACCCAATGCTCATGTGAAATGATCTCTAGAGAAGAACACAGGAGCTAAGTGCTAGTGTTAAATAACAGCTCCAAGGAGTGTGCTTTGTTTCCTAACACAAATTTTCCTGGGAATTCCTTATGGAAAACTGGCAATCCTTTAGAACACTTATTAGTATAGAAACTATGTTAAAGATGTTCTTCTTAAGAATTTTAAGTAGAATGGTGTATCCACCTAAGGTGCAGAGTATGAGTTGTCACAATGGAGGCTACAACAGGGCCCCCATTTTTCTCTCAGGAGAAGTGATTTTTCCAGCGACAGTACCTCTGTATTGGAGAGAGGAATGCCACCTACTGAACGGCAAACAAAATAAGCGCCTGTGCCCAAAACAGCACAGGGCTGCTGACAGGATTACTGTCTCCTGCAGTCCTTTACTCTTCCTGAAGAACAAAAGCTAAACATTTCAATCTGAAATGGCAGTAGTTTCTTGCACCTGTTTGGTATTTTGGTGCAAAAAGGAAAAGATATAAAGAACCTATTAAAAACTTACAAAGATCCTTTAAAATATAGGTCCCTATACTTGATACTATGATCTATATGCATCTTTTATCTCTTTCAATGCTCTGGACATCTGAAAAATCTCAGCTAATGACTATATGGAGTCAAGCTCTATCCTGGTTATTAATTTCCAGGAAACATTAAGCTTTTTGTTGTACTAACTTCTCACTGCTATTCAGTTACGGTGCTACAGTCACACCAGAGCAGTGTCATTCTGACAGAGCAGAGACACCCTCTAACGTACTATTTTCTTCCCTTCTTTGTACCGTTCCCCCTATGATTATTTTCTAGTCCTGTTTTTCATATTAAGATATAAAATGCAAGCTCTACAAAAAAAAAAAAGACCCTTCACAAATAGCCCCAAGATAAAAAAAAAATCTATATATATTTGTTTCAGTCTTGTTTCCCACTAAATAAAAATTTCAAACATCTGTGTATCTGTGAAACTAGGAACATTTTCCATAGTCTAGAAAGAGAGAAGATAGTCTCTCATTTGGACGACTGAAAATACTGCTGCTTCCATAAAAATACTGAAAAATTCCCTCCATTACCAATTAATGGTAAGTAAAGCCAAACATGTTCATTTTTGTCACAGCCATTGCAGACAGGTGGTAAATTTTTTACAGGAAAAAATTATTTAAAGTTGAAGGGAAAACTATAAAGTTTATTTCCCCCTTTTGTGGTGTTTCATGCCAGGTGAGATTTTTGCTGAGGTTTTTGAAACTGTCAAATCCAACAGATTAGACAGACGTTTTACGACAACCTGATACAAGGTAATATTTCTAGCAACCGCACTCACAGATTATTACTACAAGAGCTGCTAAGCTTCATCAAGTTATGTGACCCTGAATACACTGGGTCGTTCTAACACAGGAAACAGCAGCCGCTTGTTTACATGTAAATTCTCTTAACACCATTCCCGTTCAAGGAAAGGAAATAAACTTAAGGGTTGGATCAACTAGAAGTGCTTCCTGTATTCAAGGTGCCAAAACAAAACAAGCGAAAACAGAATTGTCGACAACGATGTAAAAATACAATGATGGAACACCTGAAAGTTCAATCAGCATTTTGCCATCCTTTTGTTTTAGGCCCGGACTTCCAAAGAACTGATTACAGAGGACTCTGTCAAACCCTGGAGCCAGAAAGAAAATCAGCCTCCAATTCCATTGTTTTGACAGAAAACAATCAGCTTGCCAGCATGCAATTTAACTGAAGGACATTCAGGAACTAAACACAAACCGGCCAGGATACTTTCACTGCCACCAGAAGAAACGAGTGCATTCTCAGCAACCGCAAACAAGGGGTTCAAACATAAATGAGGCTTCCCTGACCTCTAACCAACCATCATCTTTTTCTCAATCCAGAGTTTAAGTTTGTCCCGACTTCTAGACTGTCTCCTGTTTGTGAAAGTTTCAGAAGGATCCATTTGTCAAAGTATGTAACTTTTGTTCAAGAGCTAAATCTGGTCCAAATAATGAAAAGCCTGAGATACCAGCTTAAACGGAGCAGAATCATCCCTACAATAGGAGTAGGGCATTTATTCCTTAAAGGATAGTGAGCATCTAACATGTTATTTCATTTGACGCTTTCCTAATTTTCAATGCTGTGAACAGCTTCGAGCTACTTATGACATACTCCCCTCTAGAAATACCTTCCATGTTTTACTACCACTGGGGCTGAACACGGCCTCGTGCAAATACCTCAGAGTATGACCGGACTGCGAACAGCAGCCTGCTGTACGTCAGAGAAAGCTTCCTTTGTGACTACAGCTGACAGCAGGGCAGATAACTTTCAGTCCAGGAGCACATGCTTGTTCACCTGCTCTGAATTAGATATACAAGATATACAGGTAACAGTAGAAATCAGCATTTTATATCCTCCAACCAGCAGAAAATGGTGGGCTCATGACTAAGCATGGGAACTGTATGGCAAGAAAAGGAACAAAGGATGATCCATACTCTAAATCAACCTACTCTAGCTTGGGTTTTTTTAATATTCATAGTGGCAAAAATTATTTTCTCAATTATATAAAATATATTGCAAATAAAATAAGCTTTTAGGGCTGTAACTTTTTAGTAGGATACTTTGAAAGCTAATCATCATAATGCACCTGAGTTTCTACTTGATGTTACTTACGACTCTAGAGATCTTGAAAATTACAGGAGGGGCGGATGGTAACGTAGGGAAAGAATGCAAAGTAATCCTTCTGTCCCGAGAGTCTGTTGTAGAAGAAAGGCAGCCGTGAGCGAGCTGGAACTGCAGAGGTATTCCGCTGTGCATGCAAGGTAACTGAAGACTAAATTTTGGATGTGCTGCTGAGAATTTTGAGATAGAGCATCAGTAGTGCAGCCAGCCTGGATCCTGCTGGTCAGAAGAATCCAGCCCTGCCCGTGTGCATCAGATTCCACACAGAAGTCTACATCCAGGCTCACTTATAGGAGAATGGATTTGTTTCAGGTTTATGAAATGTATTATTTTGACATTCTGATTTACATTTCTGTTGCAAGTTTAAACTTCCTAGGATTCATTGAGAAGTAGGACTACACAGGAAAACTTTTGATGCCTCTGGAGACCAAGGTCTGACACTGTAAGATAGTTTCAGTTTACAAAATCTCTACCGGTTCAAAAGACATCCAGCTTTCAAATGATAAGACATTAAGGAGCAATGGGTTTTACCTGCTAACAGGCATCAACTACCCCACTGATGCCTCTGCAGGCAGATCACAGCTATTAAAACAGAAGGCAAAAATTCATTACAGTTAACTTTATTCCAAAATATTTATAATTTACAGGAATAAGTAAGTGCTTCGTTTGTGAACAAACATTTCAATGCTTGTCAATAACTTAGTAGTAACTGTGTAACACTTCAGTTTCCAACAGAGGGGAATATGAAACAGTATTTTGGCACAAGGTTTTTCTCTGCATGCATTAATATACTTACAAGTTTCACCATGACTAGGACAACATTCCTTCTTTGGGATTGTCACTTGTAAATTAGGTCTAAGAAATGAATGCTTGCTTTTGCCTGCTCATTGCAAGTTTACTGGCTTAAACAGCAAGAATAAAACATAGATATCCTTTGAAAACTAGATTTGCCCACTAGATGAAAATCCTACCAGTGATGAGAAGAGTATTAGAAGACTGGTTCTCGGCCTTACAGGATTAACTCACACATGCTTTGGGAAACACACCCATAAGATTTATTACTCATCCATTCCAAATAATTACAAGTTTAAATTAGATCATAATCAGGTGTTGAATTCTGTAAGATGAAAAAAATATGGCTTTCATATCTAGCTTTATCATAGATGCACTTGCAAATATCTTTAGATAGAAATACTGTCAATTTAGCTCTGCATGCAAGTACTTGAAGCATGCATGTAAAGCATTTGTTGTGTAATTTACAGTTTACATCATCACAAGTCATCTGTTATATTCCATTGCTAGTTACACTGAAGATACACTGCTGTAAAGCCAGTATATGGAAAAGAATCAGAAGTAAAGGGCTTCTGTTAATTAACTCAGCTGTTCCTTCAGGAGTTTGTACTGTTTCAGGCTGTCCGATTCCATTTTCCGTGAAGTGGAGGAGTCACGCACACAAATACAAACATCCCCTCAACCTAACTGCAAGGCAATGCAGAGCTGAACAATGTAGTTCCTTGATTCTGTTCATTGCATAGCAATGGGATTTGAAACAAAATTCACTCATGCTCTAAGCAGCAAATCCTTCTTGTACGCATTTAAAGTCAGATCAACTGTTAAAAAAACCCAAAACACCAGAGAAACTGAAGATGCATGTTTGCACCATGCACTGATGCTCGCTACCATTAACAACCTTATCCTTGTAGTGTTCATATAAAGCTATCAATGGAAATCTGTTTACAGTAGGCCTGTTCTACGAGGAACGCAACCATAGCAGCACCTTAAACCAAACGTGAAGGAAAAAGCTTGCAAAGCCCAGAATGTAAACAACATTTTGGTGTGAATGTATTTGGAACAGTAAATTGTACATTAAGATCATGTTTAAAAAACCCAACACATCAGAAACAGATTAAAGGAAAGGAAACTGTACAACCTTAATGACAATGGCAAGTACATTTGGTTCACCTCTGAGTTGTCATTTCGGTAACAACTAAACACATGAGCACGTGTTAGTGGTATAAGGATTTAAAACAGTGTAAGGCAGTCATCTCTGTTCTGTTGCCTCTACACAACTGAGGTACATATGAGTAACATGGAAATTCAGCCTCTTGGTTTCAATGGGAAAATATGACTGTGCTGTGCCTTGGAATAAAAATCTGTAAGTACAGTTACAGACATTCAGTTACAGGCATTGATTGAATTGCTCAAAATTAGATGAAGTCTCACAAGGCCTGTTTTACAGCTGTTTAATTTACAGCTGCAAGTATATATTTTCTTTAAGATTTCATATCCTTTTAAAGTGAAAATTTTCTAGACACAAGCAGCTTTGCATAGCTAAAAATACGCAGCATTAGTAAACACGGACTTTAAACTACTAATTTCTCTAGGCTGACATGGAAGAGTTGGGGGAAGAGGCCCTCCCTGCTCAAAGCAGAAAGACATATTTACAAGCATATTACTGACAACAGATGCAAAAAAAAGCCAAGAGAAGAAGAGACGTCTATCTACAGTCATTCAAACTTTTAACTTTGTGACAAACATGGAAGGCAACAAGACAGACCTGTAATTTTTCAGGTGTGGTGCCTATGTTCTCATAGAACACATGTCCCATATTTGCTATTTTATTTGATTGATTTTTTTTTTATACACTAAAGAAAAGTTCAAGCAAAACTACAAAACTCCTAATATAATTTTAGAGTAGCATTACAGATGCATCCAGACCAAGACTCAGCATTCACACCGTAACATAATGATGCAGGAAATGCAGACTAAGTACAAGTAAAATTAGTAGCACTTCCAGATAAGAAATTGTGCTAAGAGGCTATGGAGAATCTGATGTTACTTTTCTATAGCAGCTCAAGTGTTGGTAGAGGATACAAAAGAGATAAGCAAAGGAAGAAGTCGCTGCTGACCAATACTTACAACAGACAGTGCCTTGAAAATCAAATCAGAGACAAACTGCAGAAAAAGGGAGACAAATATAATTTTAGTACTACCAAGAAATAGTTCTGACTAAGGTTTATTTTTAAAACAAAAGGCCAAAATAGAAAAGTAGCCTTTTTTAAAGAACTTGTTGAAATTTGAAGCATTTGTTATATTAAGCAACAGTATTTCACATCAGGTTTCAGTAAGGTTTACTGTGGAATTCAGCAAACTAGGAAGTCTGGTTGAAGTCTTCACGTTTTCATAAAACCACATACTAAATCCAAACTGAGTGGCATATTCCAGCAACATAGGATCCAAACCTGTTTCTGACTTTTATAATTTATGGAGAACCACATTTGTGAAGAAAGAAGTTAATTTTGGTCAGAATGAGCCACTTTCCTAAGACAATGCAGACTTATTAAAAAACTTCTTAATACAGCACTTTCAATTAATAATTTCATGGTTTAATATTGTGTTTACCTAATGAAAGCTCAAACTATTTTAAACCCACAGGATGAGAGAAAGGAATGGTATCTTCATGTTCTAATAAAACACACAAAGCTCATCAATAATTTTAATTACAAAGTAAAATAAATAACAGTTACATTGTAAGATTGCATCCACACAAACCTTCATTTTTTTCTGATAGTCACTGATGTTAAAGAGCTTTGGCTTACACCGTAAGAACACGGCAGTTCTCATTCTGATGTGTAAATCAGTTTCAGTGTTCTTTAAAGGCTAGCTCCTGTCTCAGATGGCTACAGTTCAAAGCCTCCTGTCACCTAGGATTCCTTCTCTTGCAGAAAAAAGACCAACTTTCGAAATTCAGAGGTAATGAACAGTTTCTCAGTTCTGCTTTTTATACCTGTGGAATATGTAGTTTTCCCCAACCAGCTTTATAGTAACAGCCTCTCTCCCATGCTTCAGTACAGACAATTTGTGCATGGGAAACACAGAAACATATGTATGCAGAAATGTTCTCTGCTATTCCAGCCAGAGGGAAGAAAGAAGGAAAAATACTTCTAAAACCTGAAGATTCAACATTATTAGAAAAATACTGCAATAAATTAACCTAATTTTGTCATTTATCTTGTTTCCCAATTTCAAAGTAGGCAAGTAAGTATGAATGAGTCATATCTTCAGAAGAAACAAGAGTTACAGGCAATGCCTGCCTTTTTTTACTATGTCCCAGTTTTAAGATCAGGAACTCTTAAGCAGTGTGGAACAGCGTGGGGACTTTCCCCAGAGCAGAATTATGGTACCCCTGGGGAGAACTGCAGATTCTTTTCTGCAGTTCCTTCAGCCAAAGACTTGAAATGTCGGAACCCACACCTAGAAGTGTTGAAAAATTAAATGGGCAACACAACTGTGATTTCAGGAGTTTTTCATTAGAAAAATATGAGTTTCAGGGTTAATCTACGGAGATTAGTACTGGTAAAAGTAGAGCTATTTACCATGTTAGCATCATATGGCAATTTAAAAGTGGTAGGAAGACAGGAAAAAGAAAAAAAAAAAAAAAGATAGGCATTGCTCATTTTCAAAAACACAAGCTGGCTGCTATGGATGAGTAACTTAGTTCCCACATCCTTAATTTGAGCACAGTTAATCTTCATAAACTAAGGCTTGGACATACATTTACTGATGGGCTGCCTACTGAATTCACAGCCAAGAGCTCTCCTCTCACAGTGGAGCAGTAAAGTCTGTTACAGGCCTGGGGAACTTGACACAACGGTGATTCTCTTTTCATTTAAGAAACTAAAACCTGTTCAGGACAAAACTAGAGGCCCACATTTTGCAGGTATTATAGTAAAAGATAAAAATGAGTTAAGGCCAAATTCCAACATACATTCACATCTGGCTTCATTTTTTTTTTCCATGCAAATGAGAAATAATACAAATAATGGTATAAGGGGCAAGATGATCATTAAAAAAATTTCTCAAGAGGTCACATTTCTTTCTGAAAAATCAGTTTGTCTGAATTTGACAGCACTCAGAAAATCTAAAAGCTGAAGGAACTGAGGGCTGCAGATCAGTGTGCAAAAGCAAGATATAGCTGTTCTGGAAGGGCTTCTGTGAGCTGATCTCTCAGCTCCACTGGACAGATTCCAATTGGTTTTGGAAGCAGAAAGTCCAAAAACGGGAATCTAGGTGAGAATTTTGGAGAATTTAATTTCCCATTTCTAAAGATTTCTGTTAAGGTTATAGAGGTATAAACCACTGTAACATTTCTCAACACATATCTTAAAGCTAGGAGAATTTTAGTGAAAACAAATTATTCCAGTCTTTGAGGCACACACATTGTACATTTGCATCCTACAGACAGAAATAATTTAAGCAAATCCCTACTGAACACTCTAAAAATGTTAGTCCCATTTACTACACCAGCTAAAAGGACAACATACTGATTCCCCCTATAATTATGTATTCCAAGTTCTTTTCCTACCCTTCAGAGGGCATCAGTGCCATTCAGAGAAAAAAAAAAAAAAAGGACAGCTTTCTACAGATTTTTATAATAAATATATTCAACAATTCAAAAGTCTCTGTATGTCTAGTGTGTTGGACAGGTATTTGGAAAATACCAACTTAGGCAGGAGAAAGAGCTGCGAAGGCATAAAGTAAGAGAAGACAATACGGCTTATTATGTTCATGCCGGATTTAAAACACAAGCTACTAAAAAAAGTAAACAAAAGTAGCTTACACTAATAGAATCCTCCCCCCATAAGTTCAGGGAAGCATCTGAATTGGACAGGTCAGGGTTTTGGTCCAGCACACTGGAACCCTATATGTAAGCCAGAAATAGACAGATACATACAGAACAACTTTAAAAGTTCTTCTGATTAAATAAAAGCATTATCAGCTTTGTAAAGAAGTCTGAGGAAAAAACATAGGCACCACTTATGTTTCTTTTAAGGTTCAAATTACATTAATGTGTTACAGCCCCCTCTTTCCCCCTCATTTATACACACATAGCTTATGTAAAGTTACATATTCAATAGAGTACCTTCAGCATGAGAAGTCTCTTAGGCCAACTGCTCACGAGAACTACATTCAATAATGCAAAGTGGATAACTTGGTCAAGCCAGCTCTCCCACCCCAATAAATTAATTTAAAATCACAGGTAACAGTTGTATGACGTAGTACTCAATGGTTGGGCTTGTCAGAGCTCTGAAACAAGGAGCACAGCTCTTCACAGGTCTGTGTTTCTACCGAACTGAATTGGGACTCCATTGTATTCCAGGCTAAGTCAGCCAGAAGGAAGTCATCCATTGCTGTCTGTGTCTCGTTGCTGGTAAGGAATAAACTCCCTAGATTCTCAAAGCAGCTATCCATAGTCTGAGTTTCAGCACTACTGAGCTGGACTTTGCTTTCAATATTCTGAGTAGGTATGGTTTTAGTAGCTGGATATACTTCTGTCTGGGTTTCTGTATCAGATGAATCAGTACTCATGGAGAAACTAGACTGCTTCAGAATACTTCCTAAAGGCAGATGGGTATTAGTGTCCAAAAAAAAATTCAAGTCTGTCTGTGTCTGAGTATCAAACATCTCCAAACCTAAGAAGTTAGAATTTCCTCGGCAGCTATACGATTGAGTGGCACTATCTGAAAATAAGAAATCAGTCTGAGTTTCAATGTCCAGTGACTCCAAAACTGGCTCAGAGTTTAGGGTACCAAGCTCACTCTCTTCAGTCTGAGTTTGGATATTGGATGCTGAGAAGAACTCTTCAATGTCAAAGTCTATTCCTGTGCTCTGTGATGGACCAGATGGCAAATGCGTGTCAGCATTAGAACTCGTCTCGGACAAAAGGCCACGATTATCCAGTGTCTGGCCAGACATGTTTCCTGAAAAGATGTTTTCCAGATCACTTAGTAGATCCATTGTCTGGGTTTGATTATCCATCGTATTTTGAGGAGGAAGCATATTAGTCTGTGTATTGAAGCTGATAAGGGATTCAGACTTCACCGTATCTTGATTCAGGCTCTTGCAATTACTCCTTTGCAGCAAGGTTTGATCTATATTTGCAGGCATTAAATTGTTTTCTGGAAGTTCAATGGGAGTAGAAACAGTATAAGATGAATGAACACTGTCAAAGATATCACTGCACATTACTGCCTGGTCCATTTGCACTGTGTCCTGTGTCCGACTGGTTTGAGTCTCTCTAGAAATGCCACATGTTGGAAAACAAACCTGACTAAAAGCATCAGTCTGAGCAGCTATGGATGAAGTCAGTTTGGAAGCAGGCAGCAGCGTCTGTGTTTGCACGCTGATGGGTAAGGAAACCTGTGAACTGAACGACAGATCTGTCTGAGAGCAGGAGGATACAGAAGAACTGGAAGTCCAGGCTGCAGCAGGTACAAAGTTCTGTGAAATACAAGATAAGTCAGTCTGTATATTTATTGAAGAAATTTTGTTCTTGTGACAAACGTTCCCCAGCTCTTGCCCTGTGTTATTCGATGTAACCGTATCCAACTCGACTTGTACACCAGTACTTACTGGTTCATGATCACCAGAATTTGTCACTTTTGAAACAGGCATACTATCTTTAAATACAAGTGCTTCTGCCTCCAGTGCTGGAATCAGAATTCCTATGGATTGAGGCAATAAATGTACAGTACTTACAACTGAACCTTGATTATCAACAGCCACTACAGCAGGTTTGACAGAAGAGTCTGTTGCAGATACATAGACAGGCAAGGGAGCGAGCTGCATC
Source organism: Ceryle rudis (assembly GCA_033439905.1). Lineage (NCBI taxonomy): Eukaryota > Metazoa > Chordata > Aves > Coraciiformes > Cerylidae > Ceryle > Ceryle rudis. The sequence goes on from JAAGNO010029789.1 coordinate 18,191, forward strand.
ACTGGAAGTTTAACCAAAGCCACCTTGGGCTTTGGTAAAAGCATCTTCGGTGTACATTTTGGCTGCATTTGGTTTGTCAAGTTAGACCGGCAGGCGCCTTCAAGAGAGGTCACTAGTTTAACTTCAGAGGATTCCAGTTCCCGAGTGCCAGGATTATTATTGTGTGCATTGATGAATGCTTCATTTGCTTTCTCTGCCAACTGCTGATTATGAACAGAGGTTTCCATTTTCCTTTTCTTACTAGGAGGATCCCTGTGAACATGAGATCAATAATTTATACTCCTTTCAAGCACAAAACATCTGCCTTCCATTCTTTCAAATCACTGCACTGAAAATATAATCTGAAGTCACAGATGAGGTTGCCTGTGAGAAGACAACTAATCCTAATTAAAACATAAAAGGACTTCATGAACTTCCATTTTCTAAAATTTTGATCCTCACTCTCCCATTTAAAAAAGAAAAAAGGTTGCCTCTTTTACAGACACCTATTTCAAAATGGATGTGGAAGTTTAGATAGTTTCTTCCCCCTTGCACATTAAGCGCTTTGAAGACACGTTTAATTTCTTACTTTGATGCTAACTCAGACTGAGCACTGAAGGGATGGTGCTCCTAAAATTAAGTGTACAGGTAGAGGTCTCTCATGGAAACTGAAGATACAATTAGCACTCCTTCACACAAAACTCAATTTTGCTGCAGTTGAATCTTACAGGCTAGGCCTCAGGAAACAGATTACCCTTTATGTACTATATGTACATGTTAAGACAACTATAAATCTAATCATGCATATACAGGCACCAAAAAAAAATTAAAAATCCACTAATACTTGCAAAGATGACTAGATTATTAAAAAAAAAACCAAACAAAAAACGCAAAGCTGAACTGCATTCCACACCACAGTTACCAGCTATAAACATTTCCAAATCATCTCTACTCTCACTGAACTGTAAAAGCAGAGGGAACAAGCACCACTCACATTTATGCCATGCAGTGCAGTGTCATCAGTACTTCCTGTTTTGTATGTAGGGAAACCTGATCTTATCGATTAGACAATCATCACTGCCTTCAACAAACCAGAAACTACTAAAAGCAACAGAACAAAAGAACTGCAAACAGCTTTGCAGACAAACAGTGTGAGCCTATTTCTAATTTAATCAACAGAAAGGAGACAAAAAGCCAGCACGTGCGAGACAGAAGATGGACAGAAGTATCGTTACTTAACTGCTTCACTTTTACCTGTGTTCTGCAGGAATTTCATGGCCAGTTCTGTAAATATGAGACAGTAACGCCGTTCTGCTGGCATAAGGGCACCCACAAGTACACTGGAAAGTCTTGCCACAGACCTCTATATGCCGTTTCAAATACCATTCTGTACCATAGGAGTTACTACATTTATCACATTTGTGCTTCTTTTCAGCATGCATTTTCATAAAGTGCTAGAATACACAATGAAAAGTAAACATTAGCCTTCAGCTAAGATAAAAAAAAAGAGAAAATTATGTTTGGGGGAGACAATAATAGTTTCATTTCTTAGTTGTTAAATAGCACTGAAGAAGAGAATTAAATTTCTTTTAAAAGTTTCATTAGGAATATGTTACAAGCTTAAAGAAATCAACACAAAAACTTTGAAGTTTGCAAATCTGCTCGTGCTATGTGCTTCTTAAAACACAGATACACATTTATGCATCCTAATGCTGGAGATTTTCTATGGGCATTAATAAATCTATAGATTAATTTTGCCAAGAGCATAGTAAGTATATGTTGCAACATGCGCACACTCCTGTACATCTACAACAGAGCAAATAGTCTGAAGTCAAACAAGTGAACTTCAGAGCAAACACCAGAAATTTTCCTTTTCATTTATGGCACCAAGTGCCAGCCACTCATATGCTGTAATCTCCCCAGTTTATCACAGGTAACCAACAGCAGAAGAGTGGGGTTTTTTTTAACTCGGGTAGAAACAAGTCTCGCATGTTTTCTTAAACAGGTAGCTAGTAAACAAATGCATTTTGGTGCTAAAGCAGAGAAAACCTCGTAAAAACCTCTTAATTCCTCACCACTTGAAAAAGCAGTTTAAAAGCATCAGCCACATTTTAAACTTGTATTGGTTACTACCATGATGCTCCCCCCCCTTGATCTTTATCCATCTTTGCAGTTTGTGGAGAGGGGCTGTCTTCTAGTTTAGCAGAACATACTGGCATCTGCCTGATCAGAAGGTTCAAGTCCTCTAATATCAACATGCAACCATACAAATTCATTAACCATATGCCCATGTGCAGTTTTTGCATACAATTCTCCAACCTTTAAGTATATGCCAAGAGGCTTTGCTCATATCTGAATACAAAAGTGTACATTCTCTGGAGCATGGACGATCAGGACTAAAGCAGTATGAAAATAATACTTTAGCAAATAGTAATACCTGTTTTACAAGAGAAAATTGGGAAAACGGTCTGTTTGGTCCTCTAGGGCAGCCTTCAATAGGACAGCAGTAGAATTTCTGTGAAGTTTTCAAACCCTTCCTTATTGGTGCATTAAGTTTTCCATCCTGAAAAAGAACCAAAAGAGAAGTTAACAATTCTACAGGTTTGCATATTAAAGACAACATTCAGAACATGCATCAACCGCGGCTCACTGAGTTTTCACACCCCAATGAGTTGAAGGCACTTTCCTAAAAAAGTTCAAATGGAGTTTTTCACCTGTGTGGATGCTGCTTTGCAAATCTACCATCAAAATTATTAAGTGAAATTGCAGCAAGCTCTACAGAGTACTGGTGCTGTACTGCCAGATTAGTGGTACTTTTACCAAGATATTTGCTGCCCCAAGTCAATTATAACTGTCTTTTCTAGTATTTGAGCCAAAAAGCTTTCCCTGCAGATACTACACTATACTGCCAATTCAATGTGGTTTTACTTGTGAGTAGCACAGTCTACCTGAAGCTCCAATAAAATTAGTCACACACCATGTAACACAACACTTCCCTGACACCGGAATTCTGTTGGCACTATTTAGTTTACTTGCAGTAAAATAAAAAATGCAAAGTACACTCTGCCATTTAATTCAGATCATAAACCAAACCTCGCTTAAGTCTATGAAACTGGTATGCTCATTCTGAACCTCCGAACATAAAGTGACTGTGCTTTCCACGTGATTTGCCTCACTGACCATTACATGTACACATCAGAAGAAAGCAGCGTAGCTTGCTGAAGGAGAACCTCTTTCAGCAAGAGAACATATAAAAAGGACACACTAGTGGGATAATCTAGACTGTCTAGAATAGAACCTGTTCCTATTGAGGACACAGCCATGGCAACCAGACAAGATGTATCCCTCTAGACATATCCTATCTGAAAGAGTCTCAGTGGAAACATCAGGCATCTGTGTTTAAGCAAAAAATTAAAAGTGAACTACTACAAATCTGAAGCTCAGAGCAGCTGTGAGTCTCCCTGCATCCTCAGACTGAGTAGGAGGCCCACCAAATCCCCAGCCAGTTACAGGAGCCCGTGACAGCATCCCCCATGATTGTGTCCCCAAGATTCAGGGAGGAATTACCACAGCATGCCCTGCTTGTGCTCTGCACCTGATGTTCCTTAGCATGACAACGACAGTAAGCAAAGTAAATGGCGGAATGTTAATTTTGCATCAGTCACTCCCTAACTACCTTCAGTCACTCCCTAAGTACCTTCTTCAGGCAGCTGTCCAGCTGCTTTGTGTTTACACAGGTTAGATGAAACATAAAGAATCCACAAAGCGCAATAGTTACCCCTCTGTGAAGCAAACAAAGTATGTATCACAACTGCCAGAACACAAAAACGTTTCACTGCTCACACCCTTGCTTCTTACCTACCTACAGTTAGTCACAACCCAACTCTGTGTTCTGAGCTACTGGTACCTTACTTTTTAAGTATTTGTTTCATTTGCACTTCAGGAAAAACATGAAGCAGATGACAAGGACATTTCAATGATTTTCTTTTTTCTCAAATCATCTAAGATACCCTGTGTAAAATGTCATCTCTTCAAGCAGTATTTGTTACATTTCTACACACTCAACACTGCTACTTGCTCATATTGCTGCAAATTCATTTTTTGTTAATGACATACTCAAAGAAGCAAAGTTTAGAGCTCCTCAACCAAAATGTTCAGCTGTCATTTCATCAAGAAAACCTGGAATAATTCTCTGAGAGTTTTCATCCAACATTTCAACCTTCTTAAGCGTTTTTATGTACTGCAGCTTTCCCCACAGACAAACCATTCATAAACAGGCCTGTCTCAATCTCTGTTGAATAATTACTGTAATTATTTTTGCACCTCCTAGAGCCACTGCCCAGAAAAGGAACATGACTCAAAGAAAACTAGTTATTCCAGCCCCACTACCCCCAATTACACTTTTTAACCCTGACTTTATCCAGAAACACTCTGACCAGATGCCAGTCTTGAAGTCTTCAGGAGAAAAAAAGATTTGCCTTTAAGTCAAAACTATGTTTGGTCTCTCCCACTGCAGATGAAATCAATATGCTTAGCACACAGCAATCGGAGTTAATTCCTAAGTAAGAAGTTATTCAAAATGTGTTATATTTAATGTCACAAGCCCCAAAATGACAGGGCAATATGGGAAATATGTTCAGGCACTTAACAGGTAGCCCACAGTGAGATTATTTAGAACTACTTAAGTACTAAGACATAGAGTAACATTAAGTGTTTAAAAGCTGTATAACCATGAGTAAGATGGTCTTTTAACAGCTGGAACATAGACTTTCAAGGCACAAATCACAACAAATTTGTTGTGACAAGTTGAGAGATACTCTACACATAAGTAGCCCTGTCCAGACAGAAATCTTGGTTTGACTGTCTTCAAAGTTCTCCTGGCTCTAAATGCTTAATCTTACATCTTCTCAAAAGCCCCTCTGGCCATTGTCACAAGTCCTTTCCCAGTGTGTCTGATGTTACTTCTCATGTTTCTACAACAGCCACTCATCACAATTATTGGTGGATATTTATCTGTTCATAACTTCTCACAAGGCAGACACTTGTACTGTAAGGAGTGTTGACATTTGGACAAGGCTTGGAGGAACAACACGGACAAATGAAAGTAACAATCCTTGCTACTGATTTAGTCAAGGTGAACTTAGTGATGCCTTATTTTCCTGCAACAGAAAGGCTTACTACAATGGATTCATTTAAAACCACAAGTTACAGTAGACTGTGGCCAACCATTTAAAACATTTTTTTTGCAGCAGAAGATCGTGCATTTCTTTACTAAATTGCATGGAGAGAAGTTCATTTATTCTTCTTATAAAACCTATATGTCATAATGTAGTATTTGCATTTGGGTGACCTTTCCAGCTCACCACTGACTACAGCCTCCCTACTATCACAGGAATCCACAGAATCCTCTCCTTCACGTTAAGTCACCTAGCTTTATTTTTAAACTACACAGAAGTCTCCCCATTCTCCCCATAAAATAATACAGACAAAAGTCCAAAGAATTAAAAAAATAAAAGCAAGCCTAGTACATTAAGTGACAGTTTATACCCCACTGTTCCCATTTTTCCTTGGCTTACTTAAGCTAAGGAGCCAGAAAACAAACATTCATATATCAACAACTTCATTGTATCTTCTTTTGTTAGGCCAAACAAGACAAATTCTTCTAATTTCCCTTTGTCAGACAGACTCGCCATTCATCACCCTTAGTCTTAGTAGCCCTTTACTACACCTCTCCTGGGTTCATTTTAGCTTATTTGAATCAGGTTCCTACTTTACAGCAGTGACAGAGACTATCCTTCTGACATGTTTTAGAATTGCCCCTCTCACAGCAGCAGCATTACCCTAAATGCTCCTGTATGACCAAGTAGCTTTTGCAAGTGGTGTCCCATCTCAGTTACTCCTGCTACAAACCAGGATTAATTACATTTTTTGTTATCACAAGACTATAACCTTGTACTCCAGCACTTGACTCTTGTTTTTACAGGGTGATCTTGCTTCCTATGTAAATATCCTTCCTCTGCAGTGACAATAACTCATAGTTTTTAGTATCAAGTAATCCTACTGGTGCTACTTTCATAAATGAAAATTAATGAAGTCAACCTCCCTTCTCTGCAGCCCTATTACATTCTCTCCTTCCCCAATAGCTTCTTACCATCTCATTTGCAAAGCTGCCTCTTCACTAATTCCTTGTGTTTCACTAACGAGTGCAATCTACTAAATTCTTTTTGTCTGGGGAATCTGTAGTCTCTTAAAAGAAAATACTAATACTAAAATATCAGTCCCAGTCCAACTCTTTCTAGAGAAACAGAGTAATACACACTTAGATTTATATATTTTTCCCTTCGTATTCTTATCCTTTCAGATAAGACACATTCTCAAGTTGTGCATAACACTGAAGATATTTTACTTAAGACATAGTACAGAAAAATTAAGCTCCCTTAAGCCTCAGTAATGTTTTACTCTTAATTACAATGCCCTTGCAATAAGTCAGATGTTCCTGAAAATCTGCATCCATCCACGTTTCAATATTTATCCAAGCTATCACAACATTTAGTAATTCAGTGTATGAAATATGCTATAATTCTCCAATGCACCAACATCTATCAAGGCAACCAATTAGAAGAAAGCAGCATTTCCTCACCCATCAAACCCCGAACACGTTATGTAACCCAAGAGCAGCAGCCCCCGCGGGCTGCCGCATATGCTTGGAGCTCAAGCTCGCAACCAAAATGACCGTCTGCTGAACCGGAATGAACATTTTCAACTTCTGCTGTACCACTACTCATGCGTTCAGGCCAGATGTAACACAACGCACGCAAAAGTTGTTAGCTCATATTAGGAAATGAAATGAGAGAAGATAGCAAGTACGCTTGAAACTGTTTCCTTTGTTCATCACAAACTGTCATCTGTAACACACGATTGATTCTGCAATTAGCCAAAATTCACAAACAAGTATGTTTATTGTTTGCCCACTGGAGCTGCACTTTCAACACACAGCTATGAATGATGTGTTTGAAGTTTTCCAGTAACAGGATTTGTCCTCACACAGCCGGCATGATGATTTTGAGGAAGATACCCATGCCTTTCTGAAGGGCTCACACTCAAATGTACGGATGCTGAACTGTGGCTCTCCTCCTCCCCAGTATATGCTGCATTTTCTCAGGAGTACTACAGTAAGGAGGGCTTGTTTCCAAAATGGCATCTATCTAGGGTTTTTTTTTGGCTCACGGACATTAAAAAAAAAAGCAAAACCCCCAGCATAACAGCACTCAGCGTTTGGATTGTGATGGCTTGGCAACTGCTAAGGGGCGGAAATGCACTATGTTTGCATAGCACCTCACAAGTGGGACTACAATGTCTCACTGCAGCCAGATAAGCAGTAAGCAAATGAAATAACAGAAACCAAGTCGCAAAGAACTTTTAACTGCCTTAGTTATGTTTAATGTTGGTACAAAATTGGTTATTTTCTCCGAGTAATTTTAGTGGAGCTCTCAGTACGACTGGGCAGCCCATGCAAACACACACGCTCATGTATTTATACATGTACCTGCCCACGCTTTTTACGTGGGAGATTCAGACAAGAGACCATGAGAAACGCTTCGTTATTCCCATTTGGAATGCCCCCCCCGCCTTACTACACTCCACAGAGTAGACCCCAGCAAAGCCGAACCCCGCAGTCGCCCCCTGGCCCGCAGGCCCCCAAGGGGCCTCGGCTTCCCGGCCGGAAGGCGCAGCTCCCCTCACGCGCCGCAACGGGCGGGGGCCGGCGGCCTGCGGGTCGGGGCGACTCCTCGCAGCGGGGCAGGGCCGGGGAGGAGGCCCAGGCGCCAGGGCCTGGCGGGGCGAGGCCGGACCTCCAGCAGGCCCCGTGGCAGCCCTCGGGACTTCGGCCCGAAGCGGAAGAAGGAGCTACGCCATTACAGAGCCCCAGAGA
>JAAGNO010029790.1:4590-18221 GCA_033439905.1 Ceryle rudis
AGCTGTCTAAGATTTCTTTTCTAATTGCTTAGTCTCTCTCCCTTACTCCCTTTCTCTTCCCCTTTGGGGAAGGAGGGGGGTTAACAGACAGTGTCTATGTCTCAGGGACTGACCTGACCCTAAACCATGACAATCAGCTACAGGACAGGTAGAATACTTAATGAAAAATAGATGCCTGCATTGTAAACTGGTCTTGCCACCCACTGGGAGTTGAACTTTAAGAGTAAGGCTAGGGTAGTTTGTGAAATTACAATAAAATATACTAAAAATGATTAGTAGGGTTTCGATATAGCCCACCATAAAGCACAAAAACATTTCAAAATTCCTGTTTTGTGCTCACACCCACATGTCATATTCATGGGAGACTTGGTGCCACTCTCTATTTATACTTAGATGTTTTTTCAAAAGCTGAGATGCTGAGAAAGGAGCTATCTGGCAATAGTTAAGTTGAATATAACCTAAATCAGAATTGTTTTTCTCTCCCAGCTGTTTAAATCAGTATCAGCTTGCACCAGAGATCCTTGGGAAAAAATTTCTTCTGACATAATCTAGTGGCAGCTTATGCCAAGAAAGATTCTGGCCCTTATTTGGGCACAATGTAAGTTCCATTTCAGATTTATTATGACTTTAAACAATTGATCATCAGCACACATTAATGGAACTTACGTCTTACAATAAGCCTTGTGTAAGCAGAAGTAAAGAGGTTTCCTCCTATATATCTGGCAGAGTAAACTCCTGCATCCTGTGGCTGAACTTGAGGATAGGAGACTTCCAGCTCCCCTGGCACTTCATGCCTGGGTACAGAGTGGATGAAGGAACCTGGGGAAGGAACATGCAGATACAACAGGCAGAAGTCATTCACCCTTTACAGACAGAAGTGAGTTTGTATTTGTTACTGAGGAAGGGCAGCTGGAATGAGCTAAGCAGAAGAATCTATTAATTACAAATTTGATGACAGCTCTTTAACTATACTAATGTTTTTGTAATTGGAGAGCTGCAAGTGAAAAGGAAGGTAGATGAGGAGATTTATTAGATAAATGGGACAAATGCCTTTGTGTTCAGTGTTGCTTTATGGAAACATTGCTAAAAGTCTGGTGGTTATAACAGTTCATTTTGTTCCTTGGCCTTCCCTGAAATGAGGGCTGGTAATCTGGAAAGAGTCTAGTGTGGCTGGAAGGAGTCAAATAGCAAATGCTAGCCAGGTTGTATTTAACCTGAGTAACACAAAGATTTACTTAGCAGACCAAAGCAAGAACATAGCACAGGTTCATCTTCCCAGACTTAATGTGTTTCTGTCTCGGGGTCTTTGGTTGGTTGGTTGGTTGGTTTTTTTCACCAAGGAAGCTTTTCTATGTCATTCTATGTTTGCTGTAGTTGGTCATACATGCTTGCTAAGGCCATAGCATTTTGTCTTCTCCCACCCCTCTGGATCGCCAAGTAACAACATTTGAACATGGTTGCTGTCAAAAACAAGCTGCATCCAGTGGACCTCTGGGAGCCCTTTCCAGTCTCCTAGTGCAAGGCTGCTGCAAGTCAGCTAATGACAAGTCCAGCCATCTATCACCAAAACACACCTGCACATGCTCATGAACACTGAACTGACAAAGCCAGCTACCAACAGACCCACACAGCAGTACTGTGTGTTTACAGGTACTCCATGTGCATACAGGACTCACATATAGATGAACAACCCAAAAAGCCCAATCCTATTTTCATTTGCCAGCAAGTCAGGCTTGCCGGTAGATCTTAAAAATTTACACACCCAAAACTGGACCTGCAGTCTCTCTAGTAGTTGATTCTCAGGCCTCTTATCCTACTCACTGGTTAGCCTGGCTTGAAATTCACTAGTGTCACACATGCATACACACAAGCACATGCAAATGGGTCTCTGAGGTCACTGGCTTTAGAAAGTCTGTCCAGTTGCTGGCCCCAGACATACAAGCCCCTTTGACCCTTGACATGTGTTTCCAGTTACCAGGAGACCTGATGTGCCTTCTATGCTGCTCTGAAGGTGACTAGGAGTTTATAAATGTGGATACCAGGCAGAGAGCACACTTACGTTGAAGAATAATTTTAATAACGTTTAATAAGGTTGGACCAACTGTAGTGCAGAGCTTGGACAGACCAGTGGCACCTTTTCCCCATGCTTCTTGCCCCATTTTCCCATGCTTATTCCTTTCCCACTCACTTTGACCCCTCGTTTTCTAAATATCCCATTATTTCACACATGCTCACAATCTCCCTCAATCATGCCATAATAAGTTTGCTCTTTCCTCCTGAGACCCATGATAATCTTGCTCGCCACTTCTTATACCTACAAAACTCTTACTGAAGCTGCTCAGAGCTTTGTGTTCTTCCCTCAGTGGCACTTGGAAGCTGGAGAGCCTTTCCCTTTGATGTTTTCTCTGTCACTCATTAGGGCTTGTGTGTCTGTTACTTCTTTAGTTTTTTGTCTTAGTCTTTCATGCTGAATGACCATTAACCAGGTGATATTCCCATCAATCAAATGGCCTTGCCTTCTACATCCCATTATAGTTATACTGATAATCAAATTACTTTTTTCACATTAGTGAAATATTTTAGAAGGTAAACAGCATCAGGCAGGATCTTTACTGTTTGTGGTCATACATACTATCATACTATCAACTTGACTATGGTCAAATTTCAGGCAGCCTAGAAACATAAACTTTACTGAGCATCATAATAAAAACAACTCTTGGGTCAGTTTAGTCCATGACAATGCATAACAGTTCCTCAAGAAAACAGGGCCAAAGAAAAAGAGCAAAGGGTGAAAGTGATTAGTTCTGAAACTGTGGGGGTTTTTTTTGCATATCTGTTTAGTTACAAGCTGCAAAACAGACTTGGCAGCAAAGCATTAAGAAACCCTTATGCTCACAGCCTGTTAGTAAGGATCAGGTTTTGTGATTTGTTTTCCAAAGTGGCATGTGTTATTCCAACATCTTAAAGCAATCTTGCTTAGCAGAACAGTTTCATTCTCTAGACAGTATTTGTGAGGGTCTGCAAGGGGAAAGTGGTACTTTAAATGACAGAAGTGAAAGACTGCAACTGTTAAATATAACAGTATTTTCTCAAGTATTTTCTCCTCTTTGCCAGCTGTTGTATAAGGAATCCTCAGGGATGCTATTTTAGCTGAAATCTCAGGTGGAGAATTTGACCTACTGTCCAGAGTCATGGTTAATTTGGGGGTTTTGGCCGTATTTCCAGAATCTCAGCTAAGGCAGCACCATGTTGTAAGCAATCCTGCTCTGACAATATCAGCTGGTTCTTGTATGAGAAAATGCTGACAAGAGACCACAAAATTACCCTGGGGACTTTCAAAGGACAAGTGATGGCAAACTTTCTCCACTGTGCACTGCCCCAAAGAGTGAAGAAAAAGGTCTTTAAGAAACTCTGCTTTGCATTTTTCCTTTTGTTTGGATATTTTTCTCTTCCAGGTTGTAGACAAGTACTCAAAGTATTCAGTAATGGTGGTTAAGGTTGGCCCACTACAAGCATTTTTCTGCAATGTGCTGAAACTTCCTTACCTCATCCTGTTCTATTTACTCCCTGTATCCTGGTAGCTCACTCTAAGTTAGACTGTCAGTAGACAAAGATGGACCAGTACACTATGTGTGCTTTCCACAACTAAAATTTGTTGGGGTCTAACATTCTGATCAAGTATGTAGGCACTGTGAGTTTTAGTGATCACTGTTTTACTACATTTCTACAGGAGGTAGATAGCAAACTGCACATATTTCCAAGTGTCAAGCAGCAGCAACACACAGCTGAGCATGTGATTTATGTGATGTGTTAGATAAGCTGGTGTCATCAGTTTTACAACCTGACTACTTTTTGTAGTTGAATAAAATAATTATTAGATTTTGTTGACACTTTTGCCTTTCTCATAGCAGATAACTAGTGCTTAATTTCTTAGCCTGTATAGCTTCATAGAAGCTAAATGGCCTCTAAAAGCCATTTGAAGAAGGAAAGGTATGCACTTGAAAAGCAGTGGAAATGCAAAGAATGATTCAGTAATGACGCCTTCAGAGTCACACAGGAAAAAAAAATAGCTAAAATTATCTAGGCAAATATATGAGGGGATGTAGAAGGAAATCAAAAAGAAAAATTAGAAACAAAGCAAAGGTATTAACAGAGGATTTGGCCTTCTGGTGGAAGAGGAACAGGACAGGTCAATATGCTGAATATGGAAATAGCTCCTTCAAGGAGCATTAAATGCATGAGGAATTTCATCTGCTCCAGTTGCACATCATGAGCATCATCAGCAATGACTTTCAAAATTACGTGGCACTTGGCTAAGACAATGATAGCAGGAAAAGACAAGAGAGAAAGGTTAATTACCATTTTTGTAGATCACTGCATCTTCCTCTTTTGCTGCCATTCTGATGAAGGAAATATTAACATGCTCTCCCTTATTTGCTGTAACAGTTAATGCCACAGGGTGGAATGATGCTGAAAATAGAACAGGACAGAAGCATGGGATAAATAGCAGCAGATTCTCTCTCTGTCTAGGCTCTGGGTCGAAAGCTGAGTATAGTTTACAGCATTACTGTGATTCATACTTTTATATTTAAATTTTGTTAGAGCACACACTATCACCAGCAATCTCAACTCCATGTTTTGGCAATGACGGAGGACTCACCTCTACCCTGAAACAACAGATTGCCACTAGAACCTGAGCTATGAAATTAAAATAAGAAACTGGATTTTAGCTGAGTAACTAAAAACACTTCCTAACTAGGAGCTCCAACTGGCTGTAAAACACTTTCCCAAGTTTCTTCATCCCTTGAGACATTTTTAAAGCAGACTGGTTAAAGTAGGGAACAAGCTGTCATTGGCAAATACCCTAAGTCACTTGGTTCTCTTCTGTATAAGCTTTATGATGCAGAACAATCAAAAGAGTTCAGGAGATCATAGTCTTGCAGGGTCTGGGGGAGATGCAGTAAGATAGAGTAGGTCTGTGCTTGTGATAGTTCAATACGCTCTCTATAAATACTGAGAGTGTTGGCTTGCACTAAGAACAAAAGAAAAAGACCTATTTGCATGTAGTGATGCTTTTACCAAAATATTCTCCTCTGAAAATGTGTCTTAAGTCTGTTCTGCATCCTGGTTTTGTTCAGTTCCTGGGAGTCTTGTTCTGCTTCAACCTCACTCCTCAGCAAGGTGAGTGGGACCTTTCTGACAGAAAGACCCACCTTAGCTGGAAGGAATCTTTTAAGAGCTATTTATATACATCTACTTGGCTCTGCATTTGCACAGGTTCCACTTCTGTTAAAGTAAAATTTATTTCACATGAAATATTTTGCCTAAGGAACACACACACAAGTTAGTATGAATGGATAAATAACTTATTCATTACAAAAATTGTCAGTTATCTATAGCCATGTCTTTTTATGGGGTTTTATTTTTACAAAACTGTCAATAAAGTATGCTTTGGTTCATACCAATGGTTACAAAAAATAAATTTGGAATGTGGCTGAAACTTTATGGCAAAGAAATGCACAGGGATAGATCAGATAGCAGAGAAAAAATGCTGAACTTTCTGTTATATTATGTATGAAATAGAGCTGTACAAAATGAGCAGATAGATGGTACATCAAAGTTTGTATGAAGCTGAAATTATGCTAGTACCTCCACAGTATTATTTTGTAAAATCTGAGAGGAAAAAAAGGGTAGTATTTTTGCAATATTTGAAGAAACAACATTTTAATACTTCCATTTCAAAATGGCATTTTAATTACAAACACAAAATGTTTGTTATGTTATATGATGTAAAATAAAAGAAAGAAAATTTGAGAAAAAATGAAGACATTTCTATCAGTCCAAGCCAACCTCTCTCCCAGAATTTTATTTCCTTGAGAATTTTGACTTTGTAATGTTTTATTTCTGATTTGAAATAAGACAACTATTGAAAACTCACAGCTCTTTGCAGAATGGAATTTCCATCCCCTGTGCAGTTCTAGTGTTTATGACCTGAACCTCTGCCATGTGTTTTCATTTCTGCTGTCCAGTTGATTTCAGCAGGACTCTTCTTTCATGATGAATCTATCAAGCGTTTGCTATTTTACTAATATACATCTTAGAGAAACAGATTTCTAATATAGATAAATGAAATCAGATCTTGTTAGAAACAGGCAAACAAAACCTGAAAGTGGTCCCAAATTACTGTCAACTCCTGAGTTACAAGTTATTTATGAATAACAAATGCATGGTGAAAATCATGATCCATTTAGGAAAAGAAAATTGAGCAGCTTTCCCAAAACTGCATTGCTAGTTACAAATGATCCTAAGTGGTTCAGCTGCAGTGGTTTTTGGACCAAATTTAGTAAGCCAGTCATTACTAATTGTTTTAACAAGATATTAAACTTTTGTAGTCTTTTTTTTTTTTTTTTCCTTTGTATGTTCTCTAGCTTACCCACAAGACTTTTTCTTCAGAGTATTGTTGCAATAGAAAGAAATGCACATTCCCAGTTCCAATGTATTTTTAGATTGTGACTTGTATATCATGATTTCACAACTCAAGTGTGCCAATTCCTTATAGAGACATAATGAACAGGGTTGCAGGGCAAGTGTCATAATTCTTTGTCACCGGCATTTCCATTATTGTCCTTCTGCCTGCTCTAGAGTTTCAGTGAGGAGACCCAATTGTATATATGAAAAGACACATTTATTGTGTAGAGATATTGCGTAAATTATATTTGACTAGATGTAGAACAGGCCATATAGCTTTCTATTATAGATATGTGTGCTGTATGCAATATAAGCATTACTCCCCATACATACATAAAGCATAATCTGTTCCTGCTCATTACATATATATATATTACATGTGTGCCATAGTGCTACAATACAAAGAATTCAAGAGAATGGATTGGTTACTTTCAGAATGCCACATGTGTAGAGAAAACCAGGAAAATTAACATGCTATCTTTACATATTATATAGTAAATCGTTTCACTGTATCTGCATATCTGATATTAGGTACATAACCAGGTAGATGATAGTTCCCAGTAAAGTCAGTTGGGCTACCCAAATGATTAATGTTTAGTGAGTGTTTGAGTCACTTCTTGCCCTTGGGCTAAAAAACAGTGGCTGGATTTTCAGAAATGCTATTCCTTCCTGTGCCTTTTGTATCCTCAGTGGGAAACTGCACATTTCAATTCTTGTTCAATTTTTGGTGTTGAAAAACACATTCTGCCTTTAAAAATTATTCAGACAAAAACAGTAAAGGGGGAAAAGGCATGTTTTCCAATACAGATACTTTGCCAAACCTCACAGTACTTCACTGACCTCTTCTTCCTCTTTCTGCACACTTTAATAGCTTTGAGAATTTCTGTTGTGACTCTTTCTCACCCATCTAACCTGATTAGATTGTATCATTCATCTATGAGCTGCTAACACAAATTTTGTCAGTGAAATCTTTTGCAGAGAAAAATCTGAGAAATTGATTCAAACCCAGAAATTATTCAAAGAAACTGACCTAATGTTGGTGTCAACGGTGTGTTATTTCTGGTTAGAACAACTTCCATCATGCAGGAAGCTCTCAAAGTTTGATGCCTTTAAATATGCTGCTTCTACATCCATAGATACCAAGTGCAAAAACCTGATTGATTCAAAGATGTTCTTCCACCCATGGAGGTTGTACATCACAGGCTCGCTGTGGCATTCTGTCACAGGCAGGGTCACATTGACTTTCCATGGACTCTTATCCTATCTCCTCCTTATTGCAGCCTCTTTTGAAACAATGGAGTTGTCAGCCTGTATCTTCAGAGCTTTCTTGGTGACCAGTCCAACACTTCAAAGACTACATTTGGTCAGTGAAAGCTTAAGCCAAAGGAAAATTCACTTGTCCTGTCTTGCTTCTAACATTTTCATGCTAAAATAACTAACTAGGCAGTAGCTGTAGTTCAGACAAAAGGAACACCTCTGTTTCTAAATTTGCTATATAATTTCAGGTGATACTAAGAATTATAATTGCTCTTACTAAAACCTTATAAAGGAAGATTAAAAGTGTCAAGTCTCCTCACAGACCAGCTGCCATGGTACAAAACATTAGCAATACAGTGAAGCCTACTAAAAATAGGCTGAAGTTTTGAAAATATTTATTTGCTGCAGAAAATTAGCCAAAATGTCTTGCACTTTTTGTAGTTTATGGTGACCTCTGCTTTGGAACTTGACCCAGAAGTCTAATGAGGTCCAGCAAAATTATGCACATAAGAAAATGTAATTTAGTTGTTAGAGTGCTGGACCCTGAAAATCCCACCTTCTCTCCCCACCATCTCCCTGCCATATTAATTTCTTATACTGTGCATAGCCTTAAAACCAAAACCAAGCAAATAGTGAAATCCATAGTAGATTTTTCTGAATAACCTTCTTAGATTTTGAGAAACTTCTCTGGAGTTTCTTTCCAGTGTTGAGTTGGATTGGATTTTTTTCATAGTGACACAAACACTGTGTTGGTGAGCTGTAGTTTTACTGAACCTTGGATGAGGCAGTTATTTTCTAGGCTCAGGCTGCCCAATTATTTAAAAAAAAGATAGTGATATTACATCTCAGACCTGTCAAAACTTTAAAATGGAAGTATGTTTAGAAACATATGGGATGTGAAAAACCCAGGGCAGGAGTTACTGTATGTGGTATTTCATAGGGTCAGTGAGGCCAGTGCTTACTTTATTTGTCCCCTGACTTTGTGTTCCCGGCAGTAGCTAGATACTATCAGGCAGAATACCTACAGATGTCTAGCTAATGACTAGCAGCTCCCACTTGTGTCAGCCAGGGATAACTGCCAGTCTGCAAGCAGTGACATGCAAAATTCAGAATTGGCCACCATGCAGTACCTCCCAATGGCATCTTCATGGTATGTATCCTTGTCACCTCATCCTTGAGTTTTCCTTCACAGTAATATGCTCCAATAGTTTCACTGGCCTGTTCCCTCTTCCACACCACTGTTTTGGCTGTTGCTCTCTTTGAATCTTCATTAACTTCCAGAGGTTCCCGGTGTTGGTTTGTCACATCTTCCTGGTCTCGGTCTATTGTGATAGATTCACGGGAACGCCATTTGGAAGTGATACAGATAAGTGATGTCTCCGAGTTGCCCACCAGAGGGAATGAATTGATCAGTATGAGGTCCAGTGCTGCTTCCACTTTACCTGATTAAAGAAAAAAAAAAAAAAAAAAAAAAAGTGAAAAAAATTTACTGCAGGATTTGGGTATGTGTCCAACCAGTTAAGCTGTTTCACCCAGTACTCAGGATTTCTCTGGCTGGTGTCTTGCACAGCTTTTGTGCAAAATAAGAAGACTGTAGGTTAAGTATTCTGTTACAATGACTTTGAATTTATTTTTTATTTAATGAACACATGGAGTTTGTTATTCTCAGAAGAGGAAATACGCCTCACAAACTTGTGGAATTTCTTGTAAGAGTCTTTGCAGAAGCCCAGGGAAAACTATGAGTTGCAGAAGCAGATAGATTCTTGGATAGACAAGTATATAAATGCCCCAAGTACAGTGATTTGTTGGTAACAGGGTCATTATGATGATATCATAGGGTTGTCAGTTTAATAGTGGGATTTTTTATGTCCTTTACATTGATTTAATATGAATAAAAGCAGATAAATCTTTCAGTTACAGGAACTGGTAGTACTTTGAATACTTGGAGTATTTTTTTCAGGTGTTTTATGGATTTGGATTAATGATTTCATAAATATTCATGTGTTAGCCATTCAAAGCCCTAACAGACAGCAGCAAGAACTATGGCACAAAGAAACTTTCTCAAAAACAAAGAGCAAGTCAGCAACATTAGTAAAGCCATTTTTCATGAGATTAGGTTCAAATAAAACAAAATGTCTCCCTTTGATCAATAGAACTGCCAGGAATACAGGGAGGTGGATGATCTTTGAAAATGATAGATACAAGCCTAATTAAAACAGTCTCTGGCAAGGTGTTACAGATGTAGTTGTTCAAATGCGAATAGCGGAAGGGAAATACAGCTATTCTATAATCAACAGTTTGCAAATAACAGGAGTTTCCCTTTACTTTTGAAATTCAGGGTAAGGAGAAGGGAAACAGTATTTTCCAGCTGAAACAGGAAGAATAGTTGATTTCACATCTGTTTTCCTGCTTTGGGTACAAATATATTTTGTATTTACACAGAGACCAAATATTCAGTGCCACTCAGCTTCCAAATGTTCCTCTGATTGGAAGGCAGGGACATAGTCTTAGATAAGGGAGGTCAAGAAGTCTCAGCACTGACTGCAATCTTTGCATGTGTCTCTGTAGTGATTAGGGCCAAGGGAGGAGGTTCTTCTCTCCTTTCAGGGCCAGCAACCACTCTGGGGACTGAAGTATCTTGACAGCACACTGACGGTCACCACACCCAGCCAGTTGGCCACAGTTACCACCCTTTAATGTGCCAGCCAGATAACCTGCAGTTAGTTACATAATAGAGAAATCAAACCTTCTGGTAAGGATGCAATGGCCAGTTTAGTAAATATTGCATAAAGGTACAGGTTGGGAAAGTTAATTCATCCTGCTGCATGTTACAAAAATAAATCCTTTGAACAAAGCTAAAGAAGTGTGTGATAGAAATGAAGCCAGACTTGTGCATTCATTTTATAGGGCTTTTATCTCAACCTTTTAACTTTAATATGATGAGCATTTTTTTCTTTTACTGTGGGCCTGATGTGTCAGCTGAAGCCAGATGTAATTCAACAGCATTGAACATGGAGAGCTTCAGTTTGTATCAGAAGGGATCTCATGGCAGGTAGAAATATTCTTAAAATCATAAACTTCAAGATCCTGATTTCTGCAAACTTTTGTGAAGCTCAGAATCAAATTTGGATCCAAGTCCTGTGATTGACATGATTATCTGTGTTGAGGTCAGGCAGGATGTTGCAGATCAGAACCATAACATTTCTGCCTAGCATCCACAGGGCACAGAGATGCAAACCTCTTTCCAGTACAGATGTATGGGCCCAATCTGTGGGCTCATTCAGAGGATGACTGCTTAGTCAGAGCTCCTGTTCCATTTCTCTAACATTTTTCTGTTCCCCTGACTTCCAACATAGATTGAAAGATGTAAATAACATCTCTTTCCCCCAACCCCCGCATCTCAACCTTTTAATATGCTGAGAAGAAGTAATAGAAGTCTGAGTTCTGATGACTGTTTTCATGTTGCTTTTGATCCCGATGCAAGACATAGCAAAGAAATATCATATCAGATTCAAGACATTTGCTGCATAATTTTCTATTTCTTTAGAAATACTAATCATGTAACCAAGGTGTAGAACAGCTATAGCTCAGGCATATTGCTTATTTACACTTGTGATTATTCCAGATGAATCAAAATCTAGCTACTGATGAACAAATAGTGTTCTGAGTGCTTGTCTAAATATAGGTGGGTTTTTTTGTCACATTAAGCATTGCAGAGTAATCCAGACACCTGTGTGAGGCAGATGCAGCAGAGATGGAGTTTCATGTCTTCCTGGAGAAATAGTAGGAGGCCCTTTTGCATCTAAAAGGGAGTAATATCTATGCATAAATATGAAGTCATATACCAAGCGTGATTTGGCAGCTAATGCTTCAGAGATGGAATATATTGCAAGCAGAAATTAAAATATATATAAATGAAAGTTTTGCACTAAGAAAAGCTATGCTTTAGGTGTATTTTGAAAAAAAAACCCAAACAAAACAACACCCTAGCAGCACAGTAACTTGAGGGCAACTCATTTATTCAACTCAGAATCTAGCAGGCATTTTAAAGTCAGCCTCAGGCTTCCAAGGTGAAAAGACAGCTTTCTTTGACTCCAGCTGCCCTAAAACTGTGGAAAAAGAACAAGAACAAGAACAAAACGAAGAAAAGCAAACAGAATTTTCAAACCAAACCAAAAAAACACAAAACAAAACAAACAAACAAAAACAAAGCAAAACCAACCAACCAACCAACAAAAAAACCAACAACCAACCAACCAAAAAAATCTTATATTCACTCAACTGTCCTTGCTAAAAAGGAATTTACCTGGCCTGGGAAAACCTTGATGTTAATGAAGACTTTAAGTATGTAAAGACCAAATAAGGACAACAGGATTTATCTCTCTGAGGAAAGCACAAAAAATACATACAGGAAAGGGACTGTCTCTGTAGCAATCCTCTGTGCTTCCTTGAAAAAGTCCTTTGAATCCTGCCCTGGTCCTTGAAGAACTGACCTTATCAGGAAGGCAATTTGCTGTGTGTGCAAATAGATTTAGAGAAGAGAAAGAGCACTTGCCGAAGGCTAACGCTGAAAATGGGAGATACCACGCAGAGAGAGTTTGTTGGCCAGTATATATGCACAAGCTCATTATGGTGCCCTTGCAGCACAGAAAAAATGTCATCATCTAAAACATTAAGTTTAAATAATAATGCATACACTACAACCCAGATGGCAAAATGAAGAGAGACCTTTGCAGTTCATCTTGGTCCACTTTTTACTACAGGATCATGCTCTTTCTACGTGATACTTGGCTGTGTCTTTCAGAGCTTCTCTAGCACATATTCACCTGGTGTAACTGTGTTGAACAAAGAATATGTATCACACTGTTTCTGCAGCCCCTGTGTGTTCTTATTCCCTACCAAAATGCCATTCATACAGTCACAGAGTCATCACAGTCTTGTGCTGTGTTGCACCATCAAAACTCAGGCAGGACCATCTGGAAGAAACAGCTCTCAGAAATTCTCTGGAACACATCCCAGACACTTTCTGCTCAAAGAGCAAGAAAGTCTCTGATAAAGTTTAAAACATCACTTCCCTAGATCAGAATTGGTGTTAGACACGAGTTTGGGAATAAAACAATGCAGCAATCTTGAGCTGAGTTAGTTTAACGCCACAGGTGAGTACACACAATCTTATCAGAACAGGAAAGTGTTATGACTTGTCCTTTCACGAAGTACCCGCTCAGATACTCCCAGATTTACACTGTTGACCCTTGTCTGGTCCTCAGGAAAACATGGAAATACTCAAGACAATTTTTACTTTATGTGAGGCCTTTGCAAAGTTGCCTGTTAAATGCATCAGTGTTCAATACTGTGGAGCAGCTATCAGTCTACCATAGTAAGCACCCAGAGTGGTCAGCTCCAAGATAGTGAAGGATAACCATATTCCACCACCCCCCAAACACGTACTTAACACTAGTGCATGTTTGCAATGTGTACTGAGAATGCGAAGTTCCGAGTAAATTTTTTAGTTATTAATTATTACTGAGTAGTAGTAGGAGGAAAGAAATTGGTTAGATATTACACATCAAATGATGTATTTATTTTCCTTATATTCATAGAGCTCTGTTTGTCATTTCTTGAAGTGACTATAAGCTGGAAGTCCTTCTCTTAGCATTTGGAGCATAACAAAGGAAAAGAAGATCTGTGTAAGAGGTAAATGGAAAGTTTAATACTTTTAAAGCACCAGTTATTTAAGAGTAGAGGGGAGATAATTCTGGTAAATGCCACCTATTATTTTTTCAGGTGAAGCAAAGGGAATAAAAGGTGATGTGATTTAAAATACCTAGGCTGTTCTTTTTTATTTATTTATTTATTTATTTATTATTATTATTATTATTATTTCTTGAAACACAAATTATTTCTGT
>JAAGNO010029790.1:31650-42838 GCA_033439905.1 Ceryle rudis
GAAATTATTAAATATAGCAAACTTGAACACAAGTCAAGCCATTAAATACCCTCTCTTAATTGAATTTGGAAGAAAAGAAGTAACAGGAAGGATACTTAAAATTTGAAGGCTTTATTTGGAGTTTTTTCTCTCATACATAATGGCTGGGGTGACTGATACTACTGATAATTTCTGCTGTAATAATTATTTTTTTTTTTTTTTTTTTTAATTTTCAAACGTGCTGAGTCCCCCCTCACCCTACCTGTAATGTATCAGTGCTCAGTGAAATCAGCTCAGTCACTTTAAATGAACATAGCTTTCAAGGAGTTAGCTTTACAAGAGGAAACGAGAGCAGATCATTTTACATTTCTGGCTCTTCTTTTTTCTTTTTCTTTTTTTAAATGTGGGAGGCTTCCTCCATTTCACACATTTGGCATATTGTCCAGCTAGTCCTCCTTCCTGAAAGGAGAAGCTGAAAGTGTTTTCTGCAAGTCAGGGCAAGTAACATTTCTTTCTCTACTCCAAACTTCTGCTGATCCCAACTGATTGATCAAAGCTGAGATTTGAATTGAGATCATCTCTGCAGTTGTGAAATGCTTCAAGACTTCTGTCCTCTTTACTGAAGAAGAAAAAGATGACAACTCTTTTGTTTGTGAGTAATTAAATTCCCTTCCCAGTGACTACCCTGCTTTTCAGAGCACTGCTCTGGCTGGTGTTGTCACCTACAATATATATAGCGTTCAGCATTCAGCTAGTAATCATAGAATCATAGAACGGTAGGGGTTGGAAGTGGCCTCTGGAGATCATTGAGTCCAACCCCCCTGCCAGAGCAGGATCACCCAGGGCAGGCCACACAGGAACAGATCCAGGTGGGTTTTGAAAGCCTCCAGAGAAGGAGACTCCACAACCTCTCTGGGCAGCCTGGTCCAGGCCTCCATCAGCCTCACAGGAAGAAGGTTTTTCTTCATGTTCATATGGAACTTCCTGTGTTCCAGTTTGTGACCATCGGCCCACATCCTATCACTGGACACCACTGAACAGATATTGGCCCTGTCTACTTGACACCCACCCTTCAGATATTTGTAAACATTAATGAGATTCCCTCTTAGTCTTCTCCAGACTAAACAGCCCCAGGTCTCTCCATCTTTCCTCATATATATTCTAGTCCCTTCATCGTCCTTGTAGCCTCCATTAGACTCTCTAGTATTTCCCTGTCCCTCTTGAACTGGGGAGACCAGGACTGGAGACAGGACTCCACATGTGGTCTGACTAGGGTAGAGTAGCGGGGGAGGAGAAACTCCCTCAACCTGCTGGACACACTCTTCTTTATGCACCCCAGGATAACAGTGGCCAGGATACCGTTTCTGGAGTTGCTCCCAGGAATGCTGCACGTTGTCTTCTAAGCTCACTAAATGCAAGAAAAAAAATCAACTAATCTTGAAAGAAAAATAAGGTTTTTTTATCATAGTGAGAAGCAGTGAAGGTAAAATGAAACAGGAAGACTAACAAGAGGATTAACTCTTGCCTGAATTAAAAATACAGTTTGCCTGAATATGTGATGATATCCCTGAATAATGGAGTAAGTTTGGTGCAGCATTATTCTGTGGTGGGCTGGGAACAGTGACAGTCATTCCTATGCCCACCCTCATGCAAAACTCAAGCATAACATAGAAATAAAAGACCCTTTTGTTGGAAGATGTTGAAATAGAAATGCTTATTTCCATGCAGTGTGTCAGTGAAGTGGGAAAGTGATGGGGCAACCATTTCTGTAACTGTACTGGAAGCCATATCCAAACACACGAAGGATAGGAAGGTGCTCATGAGTAGATAGCATGGATGCATGAAGGGGGAATTATGCTTAAGCAACCTGATAGCCTTCCAAAATGAGGTAACTAACTCAGTAATCAAGGAAAGATGTGTGGATGTTGTTTACCTAAACAACAGCAAGGCATCTGGCATGGGTAAGCTGACAAAGTACAGGTTAGGTAAGGAGACAGTGAGGTGAACTGAAAAATGGCTTGGTGCTCACTGTGTGATCAGTGACCCACAGGCTAGTGGGAAACCAGCCAGTAGTGGTGTACCCGAAGGGTGGATACTGTTTAAGCTTGTTACTAACAACCTGGCTGATGTGTCAGAGTGCTCCTTTAACAGGTTTGCAGATGATACAAAGCTCAGAGGAGAGGCTGAGGCACCAGATGGGTGTGCTGCTGTTCAGAGGGACAATAGCTTGAAGCAATGGGCAGACTATAATATAAAATTCCACAAAGACAAATGTGCAGTCCTCCCCCCGGGGAGGAACAGCCTGGGCATCCAGGCACACTGCAGACTGAGTGACTGGAAAGCAGCTTTGCTTTCCAGTGAAGAACCTTGGGGTCCTTCCTGGTTGACACCAAGCTGACCAAGACCCACCAATGCACAGCAAAAAAGGCCAACAGTGTGCCATGGTGTGTTAGGAAGAGCATGGCCAACAGGCTGATTGAGGTGATCCTTACCTCTCTTCAGCCTTGCTGAGCAGAAAAGGTTTTAAATTCTCTTCCCCATAGATGCTGCCAGATAATTAATGTCTTCTGAGTTTGAAGTCATAGTATAAAATGGATACATGATTTGCCTGGGCAGAGAGACCCCTGTTACTGACTTAGTGTCTTGAAATATACACAGGAGCTTTAGTGAAAAAACAAGTGTCTGATGTTTAAACTTGTATTAAAAAAAATAATAAAAAGAGTTAAAGAAAAAGTTATTTTCATGATGACTTTAGGAGCTATATATGGATACTATTTACTCAGCCCACTACTGGGAACGAGTTACTAATCTCCTACAGGGAGACTGAACACCTCCTGTAGCACTCACCATTTAGAAGTCATACAGTTCTTTTCAGCCATAGGTACTCTAACCATAATCCAGGACCATAAACATGAACTGTTAAAAAAAGAACAATTGACTAGATTCTCAGACAGAAAGAGCTGATCTGGAGATCCTTCAATAGAAAAGAACAGCATGCTGGAGAGAGGACTTTTATGACAGGCATTTCCTGGGGAACATGACATAAACCTGTAAAATTAACCATTCTATCTTACAGAATCTTTACCAAGGAATAAACCCATCTCATTCCCTGAGTGAAAGTGAATTTAAAGCAGTCTGTTTATTCAGTCTGCAGCTTTTTCCATCGTTCATTAAAATATGCTATTGTAGCAAAAGCGGAATTCAGGAGGCGATCTCTCCTGCTGCTGGTTTGATTGGTGAGAGTATTAGACTTCAACTTTATCTCGGCAAATAATGGGCTCTCTCTGGAATAGCTGAAACTTTCACAGGAAGGGACATTAGTGGGAATTTCCCCTAGATAACAGTCCTTGGTTTGTAGAAATCTTGTTCCATTATCTCTAAAAATTATACAGAAATAAATATGCAAAGCAACAGAATTTACTATGCTGAATTTGGAAACTCAGTGCTCCCTGCGAGAATCTTCCATTGCTTTGTTTTAGACATCTTTTTAGACTCAAAATAGCAATCATAGATTCTGAGAAATCTAGTGCTAAAAACCCCAGAATTTCTATTTTAAAAGACTCAGCACATTTTCTAATTATTTGTCTGCTCCAATTCTATAAAGTAAAGCATATATTCTATTTCTTACTCAGAAAATGTTTCTAAGAGGCAAAAACAACTAATAAATCTAGACCCCGCTGTTTTTCATTATTTTTTGTAAAAGGCTAGATCTAGCTAAATTTTCTATATATAGTCAACTGTGTTTTCTTCTCTTTGATCAGGACTATCTCACAACATACCAGGTGGATAAAATTATCAATAGGTAGTTGATAACTACATTACATGTAGAATGTGAGGGAAATACATACACAGAAATTTTGTTTTAAGTAAACATTTCCTGAAATTTCTGTATCACAAAGCACATTTTATTTCTGTATCAGTCCTGGTTTTGTTCTATGTTGAACCTCTTTTTATGTACTTTTTGTCAAAGTAAGAGGTTGCATATGGCACTGCTACTTGAAACCCAAGGAAAAAAAAGCACTGCAGAAAACAGATAATTTTCCCGTTTTTTCCTTTATTGGTGAACACTACAAAAGTAAAATGCTCTGCGTAAGGTCAGTATTAGCTATGTTTCTCTAATTTTTATCACAGTTCTCTCTGTATAATTACATTTAAAAATATAAAATATGAAAGTTAATCAGTTCTCCATTGGGAAATGAATATTTGCTGACAGACCCAGTGTACATTTGCTTTTATTCTAAGACTTCACACTAGGAAGCAATTCTGATTGGAAAGCATGCTTGTCACCCTTAGATGTTTTCATTACTTGTTATAAATCAATATTTAAATAGGGAAGGTATGCTGACATTACCATTTGCCTTATTACACACTTAATTTAAGATAATGCTTATAAGACACTGTCAGGCAGTCCTCATTCAGGGAAAACTACTGTGCTTGGCATGTGTAAGGCTACAAGACAATTACAGATTCACTGTGTAATGCAGACTGAAATTTCAGATTTGAGATGCAATCCAACAGTGGGCCTCAGTAAACTGTTCCTATGATTTTATACTCATTGTGCAGTATTGCCTGTATTTCTACAATTCAAAAGTTTTTAAAATTCAAAAGTTTATTTCTAACATTTTTAAATGTTGCAAAAGGAAGGATACTAGTAAAACCTGTGACTTCTAAAAACGTAGAAAAATACTTTTAAGAATATCTGTCACTGTTGTGGTGAGCAAATGAGCTCAGTAGTCCAGCTTTCCATGCTGCCTGTGCACATCTTTTATTGTTGGTCCACTGGGGCAGGAAGGAAGTGCCTGGGTTAAGTTCTTGGTGTTCTGTAGAGATTCTATGAGGGCTTTGTTGTATTCTGTGACCAGCTTTCTCACGTTCTTCATTATTGGCTGGTAGTCACTCTCCTGACTTTTTGTTGCTATGACTGATTAAAAGAATTAAGGAACCAAACTGCCAGTATAAATATTAAGCATAATTAGAGATCGTAAGGGAACCATAATACAGTCAGTTTCCTTCTGTGAAAACTCTCAAGGGATGCAAATAATGGAAAAAAATCAAATAGGGTCTAAAAGATTTAGACCAATTTATTAGCTGCCATCTCATGCCAAGTGTGGTAAAAAAAAAAAGTCAGTAAAAAAAAAACCCAAAACAAAACCAACGGATTCCTGAGTCAGTTTTGTTTTATTTTATATAGGCAAGAGGTCTCCTGTAGAAGACTCTGCCTATTGTTACACTGCAAACAAAACCATTTAAAGGCACTCAGCTATTTACAGACACAACGGTTTAGAACTCTGGCTACAGAGACATTTTGTGCCACTAGCCAAAAAAGGCCGTATAAGGGCCTGCACTTGTAGCACGTTAGGAGGCCCTTTTGCTATCCTGATGATTTGTTTCTCTTCATTTGTTCTAGAGCTTTTTCTGTTAGAAAAAACCCCAGAATCTAAGATTCTAGCCTTAGTAAAATATTCCTGTAGAACCTCCTGTAGAGGAGGTGGGTCCAATTGAATTAGGTTGTCCAAGACTTTTTTCCAGAGCTTTTCTAAGAGTTAGCACACTTATCAGATACAAAACCTGGGATATTTGGTATATGGAAAAGATAACACTATATGCAGATTTTATTTTTTTTTTCCCTGAAGGCAAGGCTATTACAGAATTGCCTAAAATACATTCTTGTGCCATTTCCTGAGACATGTAGCAATGTCTGTTGTCCAACACACAACACTGGATGATACGGTCCAGTTTTGCTGTTACTTTTACCAATTATATTTGTATTATAATCATTTATCAGTGATCCTATTCATCTTTGTGAGAATTCAGATCTTTAGTTTCCTAAATAATTTTAAAGAAGTGAATTTATCCTAGTGAATTCAAATACCTAGACTATAAAATAAAAGTGCAACTGTGCCCTACTCACATCTCTACAATAACTACAGGGAATACTACAAGATAAGAACACCACCAATGAAAAAAAAACTTCAATGATTTTGCTAATTTCAGAAACTAAATTATGAAAGTCTCTTCGAGCAAATAAGATTTCGCTAATATTTTGGAAGGTCTTACATGATCAGTGGAATGTAACTCTTTAATTAGCATCACATAATGAGAGAGCTACAATGAAGTTCCCCCATCCCAGCCCATTTTGCAGCTAAAGCATCTCCTTGTCATATTTTACCACATTTACCTGATTTTTTATTTTCCCCTATAATGTGCAATTTCTCTTTCATTTGATAAGAAATACATTAAATGCATATAATTTGTTGTATACTTTTTCATAACTGATATTTATAGTGTTTTAAAACTGCAAAATACCATGTAAAGTCACCATGATACACAGATTTTCAAACAATATTACACTTGCTAGATAATTTCAGGTAAGACTGGACAGACATGAAGATGATCTTCATACGAAACCTAATGGCATACCTGACCCAAGAGGAAAAACTCCAGGCTGCAAGACAAATCTTATGCTTTAGGACCCTGTACAATCATTACAGACAACACATGCAAGTTTTGCTATATATAATATCTATCAGCTAACCAGATACTTGCAACGCATCACTCTTCCCCTCCTCCCCTGTCTTCTGCTCCCCATTTGTCCTGTCTTATTCTGCTGGAGGAAACAAGACTTCCTCCTCAATTAATATAGTGTATGAATTTTACTGTACTTCTTAAAGAAAAGGATACACTCCTTCATCATAAAGTTATTTTGCTCATGATGCTGCCACTTCCTCTCCAAATTTGTAAGCTGAAAACACAGAAAGTGAGAAAAATGAAAATTATAATTATTACTCATGTACTTTATACAAAGAATCTCCCCAAAATGTTGTATAAATTCCTCGTACTTTTACCACCTGATAAGATCAAAGTTATTTCAGAAAAAACTCACAGAAATGATAAACAATGGCAAAATGATTTTTAAAGCTGCCAATGATTAACCTGTTCATAGTTTAGCACTTCAAAAATCTATTTGTGTATAAGGAATATTGAAAGCAACTGCAGTGGTAGATGAGAAAAAGTCAGATGAGAATTCAATAACAGTCATATAGAGAAGCAACTATGCAAGTGTGTACATGCAAGCAAGTCAGCAGTAAAAAGGGGAACACTGTGAGGAGATAGTAATTCTTGTAATACTTCATATCTTCATATCATTTAAATGATCTTTTCTTAAAATCATTTAGATCTAAAATCACCAAAGATGCAATATTTCCTGACAGTGTCTTGGACTTTGAGCTATACAGAAGAAACTTCCTTACTTCCATAGTTAAGTTTCCTGTCTGATGCCAGAAGTTGTGATAAGAGCAGAGCTGCAGTGAGAAGATTGTAGGAGTGTGGGTTAAGTGCTGGCACTTCTTCAATACTTTCAGCATCAACAGGAAACTAATGTGGACATTATATCGATGGCTGTTTCCTTGCAATACAATTTTATATTTATTTTTCTGATGCTACTGTTCAAGGTTCTGCATTTCAAGATATGCAGATGTTATTCTTCAATGCAAAAACTGAAAATCATCCTGAGACTAAACTTTCAGTGGAAACTAAGGTATTAAATTAGGAAAATATTGCAATATTTTACTTAATAGCTTATTCTTAAGCTAGAAGATATGAAAATAGCTGCTATATTACTCAAAATGAATCTTACAGTAAGAATCAATTATCTAGTGTACTGGCTCACAGCCGACATGGCAGTCATTTGTTTCCAAAATATGGAAATTATATGACCAATTTTTTATTTGGTACCTTTGTAGATGTTGTTATATTCAATACAGCTGGCAAAGGAGCATAGGTTTAAAATACTGTCTGATACATATGAAAGGAAATATTCAGTGCATTTTTATAGTAATTCTTTGAAGGCCACAACTCATACAGTTCACTGCTTGCAAAATCACCCACCCTCAAGATATGTAAATTCTATTTGCCCTGCAAAATGCTTAATGCATGTCAACTAATCATCTATTTTAAGGTATACTTTTATTGACCCCCATGGCGTTTACTCTCATGATGTAAAAAGAAAAAAAAAAAATCCTTTCTGCACACACTGAAATAAAATGGCCACAGCTTAATGAACTGAAGAAATGCTATACACCTATTTCATAAAAAATTTTAGCATCATTATGCAAGCATCTTAACATTGTCTGGGTATCCATTTCTGATTTAGAAGCTCTCTAGGAATAGGAATCTGATCTTGGCTAAAAAATATACTATAACCTAAGTCTTAGAAACTTTGGCAAGCAAACTCTAACCATAGAGTTAGCCCAAAATAAACACAGGCTACAAATGTATATGTATACTTCCTCATTTAAAGCTATGCCCTCTCATCCACTTCTTAAAGTTCACTCCAGAAGAAAGTTAACTTAAAACATGTACAAATATCACATTCAGCTTTTAAGTGAATTAGGATAAGTAACAGTTCTAAAGGACAAAGATCTCGACAATCTGAAACAATAAAAATTAGTGAAATGTAGAGAAAATAAATTTCCATTTTTCAGCTTCTTTTGAGGTTATCCATTTTCCTTCTCTGCATTCAAACATATAGGCCAGTAAAGTTCCATTGTCAAAATCAGAGCCATTTATGGGTGTTTATAATGAAAGCATCAAAGCTGCTCAAGAGTTATAAACATCTTGTTTCCTGATTCATTTTTGAAATATAAAGGTAAATATATACCAAAGTTCCTTGGGTTTAAAGAAGTCTGGCCTAAAAGTTCAGTGGTCTGCAAGGAGCAGAAGGACTGGAAGAAGGAAAATGAAATTTATAGTACAGGCTACAACAAAAAAATCATTACTGTAACTTTAAAAGCAAAAGGGATCTTATTGAATTAGTAGTGTGTTTTTTTTTTTTTTTTTTTTCCTGTAGTTTCTTTCTAAGCTGGTCCTCAAAACTCCTCCAGCAAAGGAAAGACAAAAGGAGGAAGAGTTCTGAGTGAGATTAATACAAGCACTTAAGAAAAGGATTCACACAGTTTTCAAGCGCAGGAAGATCTGAGCTTACTAATGTTGAAATCCAAAGCTTACAAGAAATGTTCTGGCACAATGTTAACTTTTATCTGAAAACAGAAAATATGGCTGTGTATTTAAACACAAAACTTTGAAAACCCCCCAAGAAGAAATACACTGATTCCACCCATACAGTGCTTCATATGTATGAGAAAACCAAAAACGTGTCAGAAAAAACTGAACAGAGAATGTGTAGCTTGAGCTATACCTGAGAATGCGTCTCATTCTCTTGCAGCTCTCTTTTCAGCATCTCATACTCTGTATTCAAGTGTTCCATTATTTTCTTGAAAGCGTGGCTACATTTTGTTAATTTTTCTTTGTCATCCTGGAGTCTCTAGTTGGAAGAAAAACAATACAAAACAATTAATGGACGAGTCAGCTTGCTGTGTGTTACAGACAAATTATTTTAATTTAGCTTTTTGAGATGTTATTTTTTCTTCCTTTTGGAACAAGGTCATATGCATAAAGGAGTCACAAGGCTTTTCTCTGCCATTGTGTGGTATATCCTAACGATAACATTCAATGTTTATAATCAGGTTGTAGGCTTAGACCATCATATATGAGCACAAGCATAAACACTGATGTTATGAATTTGTAGGAAATTTATCACATGTGCTCTACACAGAGTTTGTCTTAGAGCAAATACATGCAGGACAGATTTGTTTGTTTGGGTTCTGTGGTTATATGTTTTAAGTTCACACTTATGGGTAGTCATATGTTACAGCAGAGAAGCTTGGACGAATGACTAAAAATATATGGAAAATTTTGTAGAAGTAAGTTATCAAAAGGAATCCACATGACAGCTTGCTACATGTACCCTGTTAAAAAGACACATACGTATGCAGAGAAGCATTTGAATTCATTTGCACTGGTGTATAATTCCCGTTTTCAGCTGTCACTCAGGATTCCCAGTCATAGATAGACCTAGGTTCCCCTCCACAAGGTGCTCAAAACCACACAGATTCTGTATAATCCAAGGTTTCATTCCTTTCATTACCTTCTTCTTCTCCTCTCCTGATGCTTTCAGAGCTGGCAAATTATTATAGACCTCCAAATCCAGTTTTGTTTGTTCAATTTTGTCTTTGAGAGAAGCCAGTTCATCAACCATCTTGCCTTCCAAGAGTTCCATCTTCTGTAGGTCCATCTGCAGTTTTTGACTCTCTAGATCACCAGATACAGAATCTCTAATTAACAGTACTCTTTTATTTCATGATACATTGCCTGGCACATAAAGGTTTATGCTATACTTAGGCAACACAAACAGCTCCTGCGTATCTTTCTGATTTTGGTATTCATGGGGATGTTAATGTGAATGAAAGAAAAAAAATCTTCACTATCATCCTGTAAGTTAGTCTCCTATATCACAATTATAATTCATTAATGAAAAGTAATGAACATGTGGTGATTTTCCATGTCAGTGTGGTATTTCTGTTTTAATGTTGTTTATAGCATTGGTCCATTTCAAGTCTTAAAACAGTATGGATACCTTACAAAAAGTTGACTGCTATAACGTAGACAGTTGTAAAAAATGATTTTTGTTAGTCTTTTAGAATATTGTTTTTCTTTATGCTACTTCTTTATAATAAGAGTTTTATTAGAGTAAATAGACTAATTTGCTTTAAACATTATCTCTGTACAGGAAAACACTTCCATACCTCCACAGAATACGAACTGTCATAGCTTACAAAATGAGCATGTGCTACAACATACAGCATTTACTTCTGACAATCCATTAAAAAGAAACAACAGAGATACAGGTAATTAAAGGACTTAGAATTCTTGTTTCTTACTTGGATTGTTATATGAGAGATGTTAAGACTGAAAGTGTTCAAGCATGAAATGCTGAAGAGAGGACACAGTAAAGCTAGACAAAAAATTAAAACATCTATATAAAAAATATAAATGCTGCCTTCCACACTAAAGGGCCTAAGAGAACACTTTCCCTGTGTTTCATAACTGCCCATAGTTTCATTTCGAAGTTCCTGGTATTGGTCAATATCAGATCCTAAAACAGACCACAGCTTGACTTCTCTCTCCTACAGTGCATTGGTTTAAAGACAGACAAATGCTTAAGGACCTCAATAAACCAAGGCTTTAACATTAAAACCAGTGAAAAATAGATACATCAACAAAGAATAATTAAGTTGGAAATCACAAAATTACTATGGATTTTCTTAAGCATTTATTTAGGCCTAATTTTTTTGCTTTTTGCTTTTTATAT
>JAAGNO010029794.1:0-19259 GCA_033439905.1 Ceryle rudis
AGAGAAGAGAAGAGAAGAGAAGAGAAGAGAAGAGAAGAGAAGAGAAGAGAAGAGAAGAGAAGAGAAGAGAAGAGGAGGAAAAAAAGAAAAAAGAAAAGATCTTGTGGTTTGGGAAATTGTGAATTAATTCTATATATTACCAACTCTCCAAACCAACTGCTACAGCTTAAGGCTTTAATATCTTAAATAGAGAGAAAGATGAAGAATAAAATCATGTGAGAAATAATGTGACCAGATCAGCTGTGTATGGTTGAACCTGGCAGTGCCAGATGACTAAACTCTCTTTTTTTTTCTTTGAAAAAGTGGAAAGGGAAAAATCTCTGGTGCCAGATAACCTGCTGTTTTAACTACTGCACAGGAGAGCAGTGTTGAAATCAAGGGGATGATCATACTGTGCATCATGAGGAAGGGCAGAAGCAGTTAATCCTTCAGCTGACATGTACAAAGTCCCACATGTTAAAGACAGCAGTGAAAATTCAGTGAACATCTGTAGCAAAAAAAAAAATTATTGAGTGCACTGAGAAAACATCAAGCACTTTATATTCTTCCAGCAAACAAAAGGATACTGGAGATGTCAAACTATCTGTCTTTGCCTTATATAAATTTATGCAAAATCCATTATAGTCTGACATTTTAATGAGAAAAGGTGGATACAGTGTCAAAGTGGAGTAGGAACGACTACAGACAAGCCTGTCTCTGGCAAATCTTTGCTCTACTGTCTATGATATGACATGAATAATAATTTTCTTAACTGCTTTTCCTGATGGTATAAATAGGGAGAAATAATGCAATAGCTCCTTACAGAGGGGAGAAAGAACACGAACAACCAGGCTATCATAGAGGAAAATGTTTAGAGTAACATATCTAGTTTGTCTGGAATACAAGTGATCACCGGTATAGATGATCTTGAGCAAAACCAAGAATGTTTTGGGAGTCTATCTCACAAAACCATAAAAAAGTTACTATATTTTCTGTACTTGGTTTTTAAAAGCTGTGATTTATTTTGTAAACATGTTTGCTTTTGTAAAGTTGCTTCTCTCCGGGGCATGATGTGTGCTATGGAAATGCTACTTTGTGCACTGTGGATTTTCTTCCCAACCCACTTCTCACCTAGAGCATTGGTTACCCTACCTCAGCTGTCAGTCAGCAAGCAACATTAATTATCTACTGTAAAGTGTCTGTGAGCTGTTGATTAAAGAAATGACTCAATTCCTGTGTGGGGCACCTAGCATCAATTATAACCTGCATCGATAAAATCAGCTCTTTTAATTCTAACTACAACAGCACTGCTTGGAAATCTCTGCAATATGTAGGAATCAATAGTTTTAGGAGACTAAATCATGACTTGGGATACCTTAAAGGGAGTTGCAGTTCTAAAAGCTTGATGGCTAAGGAACTGCTGAAAAACAGGTGCTGAGAGATGGCATCTCAAAAACTCTGCATTTTGGGCATAATCCATGAAGCAGAGCCCTACAGGACAATGCTTCCATCCCTAAACCTTTGCACTATCCATCAGTCACAGTGAGAGCATATCTTCCACCTAAAATATACAAGTGATGAAGGGAGAATGAGTGAAACATGGTCAGGTTTTGCATAAAGACAAGTATCTAGCACTGTCCTTATTCAGAAAGGCTCCTCTCTAGACTAATTTTCTATTTGTCTATTGCAGTCACCCACTTCTGCAGTTTTGAGTCCAGGTTTGCTCCAAATCTGTCTGACAAAAGACAAAATGCATAAAGAATTACAGCACAGGCTTGAATCTCCATTTTCCACTATTGCCTTGTCTCCTACAACAGAAGACTTAAGTCTATGTTATGCTGATCACTATTGCTATTATATTCACCATGCTCCCTTATAATTACCTTGAAATTATCTTGTAATTACTCTTGTAATCACCTGAGTCAGAAGTCTGATAGTAAAATAAGACTATTGGTAACAGATAGGAGAATATCTAGTGCATGAAACACTCCACTCTGTTCTGGGAGTTAGGAATATATGTAGGTGCCATGGAAGAAACATGCTTCTGGTGCTTAGGCTGGGACTCAAGAGGCCCATGAAAGCATTTCTACACTTCACTGTGTAATGATTGAAGCATATCTACAGACTGATACAGGCTTAAATATATATATTCTATGTTTCTGGCTGGTTAAGTGAAAGTAACTTCAAGAGGAAAGGCAAGAACATACTTCTTCTAACTTGCCTTTCATCTAAGTTCAATGAACATAAAATGACAATTCCTAGAGAATTCTCTCTCATCTAGTTCATCTTTCTTCTTAATATAAATTATGTGTTCCTTACGTGCTTTCTGTCTTTCTTGAAGATGGTTGGTGTTCACCTGACAGTGAACTTTTTATGCTTTCAATTCCGTGTAGCAACACGAGCAAAATGATAAACCGACCTGTCAGCAGTTCACTTTGGCTGCTCAATAGCTTAAACAGCAAATAAATGTTTCTGTTGGAACACAAAAGAACATTTTGATTCGCTCACAGACGGAGATCTCTCAGCTGGATTTACATACAAGGCACGACTTTATACCTGAGCTTTTACAGACAGCCATTCTACCGCTTCCATTGATTTCCTGTACATTAACTTTCAGAACTAACCCCAAGATTTCTGTATTAGTACACTTATCACTTGCCTAGTACATGAAATAGGCAACAAAGAAGAAACAAAAATGCTACCTCACATTAGTTTATATACATATATGAAGATACCCTGCGTATCTTTACCATAGACCCATTTAAAGGATTTCAACGTATATCTGCAGGGTTTTTCCCATTTACATCCCATTTACAAATTTCTCTTGTTCTCTTAAGACAGAAGTAGTCCTGTAGTTTTAAGACTACAGGAATGCATTAAGGAATTTGCAGTCACTGAGAAATCAGTCCCCCAGTCACACCTCTCCCCCCGCCCATCCTAATGATGTGCTTAAAAACCCCACAGACTCAATGAACAGAAGAGAGTATACATTCCAACTGTTTCTCTTCTGCCTAGGAACAGTCACCTCTAAACTGGATCAGCTGTTACTGAAGGTTAGAGAAGTCCCACCGCACTGGCATTTAGACAGCTTTGATCAATACACAATGCTGAGAAACACTTCAACATGTTATTTTTTCACATAATATTGTTCCTTCGTCCTCGCAATAATGAATTCCCTTAATAAGAAAAGGTTTATAGCTGAAGTGAAGCAAAGCAGCTCTAGGAAAATGGAAAAATGTGCAAGGAATACGCTTGCACACATTAGTTTTATCCATCGCCTACTTTTCAAAACTACCAGATTTAAGCAATAAAAAAAAATGGATTGATTCATGATGCAACTGTCGTGATTAGTACTCAATTCCATTTGGCTTTACTCTTTCGAGTCTTAACATCTATGGCTTTCACAGAGAGAAGATGACCGCTATATCAAATTCAGCTGCTCTAGGAAATCCCATTTAAGTATGTTATCTCAAGTAAATATGTTCTGCACATTCCATATTGATTTTCTGTTTTATTCAGTCAAAAAATAGGCAATTGCATAATCTCATCATTTAAATTAGAAACCCAGTGTCAAACAGAAAAGCTCACAGAGGTTTCTCCTCTCTATTGTTAGCCCTGGATTGTTCTGACCTCTCACACCTTCGCTGTCAGGGTTTACACTACAGGAGGAAGAAAAACCACCAATCAAAAACCCAAACAAAAACCCAAAGGCCCAACAACCAGCTCTCAAACCCATCCTACAAACCAGCTGAGAAAGCCATGGCTGGTGGCAAAGACGACAGCTTCCAAACCAGCATGACCTTGGTGCTCGAGTTTTGCTGCAAACTGTGACCTGAGGGTTCCTCATATTCCAGATCCTCATGCCTCCTTGAGCTCTGCTGCTGTTAACATGCATGGCAGGGCTTATTCTGATTTCTGGGTTTGGTTTTTTTTGTGTTCTTTTTTTCAAAGTTCTGCAAAGGAATGTCTGTTTCCTATGCGTAATATTTTTTCTCATACTTGACACTCTACAGTTTGAAAAGAAAATACATAACATTCTATGTCCTTGTTGAAGATCGGTTGTGACACAAAAGCAACAGTGTTTTCTCCCCACTGCACTTGCATTCTTAGGTGCAAACACCCTCAATATTCAAAGTGTTTTCATTTAGTCAAATTCAACTTCCTCTACATTAAAAAATAAAGTGCACCAATTGAACCATTTCAGATAGGAGTGTTGCTGGAAATGACACTCTCTTAACTAGCTAAATTCAAAGTATTTCTCTGTTTTTAAGGGAAAAAAACAACCCACAAAACCAAGTGAAGCATACAAAGACACATAGAAAGGGGACCAAATCAGGAATTACATATGTTACATAAATGCAATCAGATGAAGTGCATTTAATCCCCCGGATTTCAAGATACCTGCTCTATTTTTCAAATCTTGCTGATATTAAAAAAAAACCTCTTGATTACCTGAAATCATTTACTTTCCCTGAAAGTATTTTTAAATATATTGAAAATATAATGTAATCTGTTAATTGTGTTCAAGAAGGGCAGACAGCATATAGCTAGTAATCTTCAGGGAGAGACAAATCAGATTAGTGTACTTTTTATGTACTGCCTAATGCTATCAACTTCTGCTAGGAATCTGTAAGAAAAGCAAGAAACAATCACTGGAAAATTAATGTGCCTATAGTGTTATCTCATTACGTGGTTCGTACTAATGGGCCAATCTGTATATGGTGTGCTTTCTCTTGGGGAATCATTAGATGCCTGAATCATAAAACATGTGGAAGTAGAGAAAAAGCTTTACGGAAGCAGCTTAATATAAAGAGGTAATTAGATGTAAAGAGCATAATGCTGATAGCAATTATTGTTGATAACCTGAAAATACAATGGACTTCAGCAGCTACTTCACAGTAGTGTCATTCTCTTAGAAGCTACATTATATTTCACTTCTTTTGCTATAAGCAGCTTCTTCCTAATATTCTACATTCCTAACAATCAAAGCATTCTAGATTACAACAGCTTCAAGTCTTACAGGGGGTTTATTAGCCAGATAAACAATATAGTGGAAACTATGCTATAGTTCAGAAAGAGGTCACCACAGGTCACAGAAGTGATCAAATTAATAGCAAATGTAGAATCAGAAATCTGTTTCTTGGGCTGGTGCTACCCCCCAGCAGATGCTCACCCTTACTGAGACATGGGTCTGATAAATGAGTTTTCTTTGAGAGGTACAAGCAACAGAAGTTGGTAACCAGATCCATAAAAAGAAATGCATCTTCTCTTACACCTTACAGCAGCACTCATTAAATGGAAACTTTCAGCAGATACAGTCTCCAGGGGCTGGTGCCAGTGTGCACCACCCTGAAGTGGGTTACATACACCC
Organism: Ceryle rudis; assembly: GCA_033439905.1. Taxonomy (NCBI): domain Eukaryota; kingdom Metazoa; phylum Chordata; class Aves; order Coraciiformes; family Cerylidae; genus Ceryle; species Ceryle rudis. Next base: position 5,351 of record JAAGNO010029794.1, read on the forward strand.
GAGGTATTTGACATTTCTTGCTCCTTTTCCTTGTACCAATTGTACCGATGTACCAATCGGCATTTAGTCACCAATTTAATCTACAAGATAGGAATTTAGCCAAAGCAATACCACTCGTACATGGATGGCGTGATGTCACCAGCTCAACACATACGAAATGGTGTTGAGCGATGGGCTCTATTTAGATAGACTGGAATTAAGAAAGTATCAAGGGGAAAGTGCATTCAATGTTAGAGACACTAAACTTTGCTTCTAATGTCACGGTGTTAGCTCCTCTAGCCTGGATGACCCATCATTCTAAAGATAACTTCGGAATTAAGATATTTCTTTGAGGGAATCTGGAGATATATATATACACTTATATAAGAAACTTTTTCCTGCAACAGAAGATGACTGAAGAAGTACAGTCTTTCAAATCATGATTACACCCAACTTGAACCCACTGTCACTTAGACTAAACTACCATGATTAAAACCTCTTAGGACTCAAACATACCTACACAAAGACAGGTACTGCTGGGCAAGCGTTAAGACCCATGGTCAATCGTCCAGATTACAGAGATGCTGTTTGGATATGAAACACACCTTCCACAGACACAGAAAACGAGGATTTGAGAAAATCCCCAGTTTCACCAGCAGAAAAAAAACCAAGACAGAATGTACATGAAGTGATGATAGGGCAAAAGCAGAAAATTAACATACCGAGAATTCTGGGGATATCATCAGTGGAATTTGGGCTAGAGAGAGGTTTAGCATCCCTAACTTGGGATTCCTCATCTTGAGACCCGGGCTAGACAACCCGACTCCATTTGCAGAAACTGGAAAGAATGAACAACCAAGAAGAGCATGGGTGTGATCTGATTTCTGGGGGATACACAGCTTTACCTTGGCAATACAGGGAGACCCAATATTTTATTTAGCTAGATGTCTGAGTTTTAGATCATTATCCTTAGGTGAGCTAAAGTCTAACTCAAATGCCACTCTGGGGCTGTTTTGTTACCTCTCTCGGCACCTAGAAGAGTTCTGCAGAAGTACAAAGCAAAATGACTGAAGAATTTAATTGGTTTTAATACTGGTCTCATAATACGGGGGGAAAATGGTCAAAAAATACTACGCAGCCCCAGACAAACCACAGTCATTAAACAATATACTCAATTTGCCTGTGAAACTATGCCATTTTTATATTGATTATAAACTGTGGACACTGGTGGTCTGAAGCATCAGAGATATATGGGGTATGCTGCTGGCACGTACCTGAACAACACTGAAAGGACTAATATCCTCAAACATCTCTCTTCTCCAATGTAAATGAAGACTATAGCATGGAAGATCCTAAATCCAGCAGTAAATCCCTCTGGTTGAACTGCATTACCTTCATTTGCTGTACTGTCCACTTGCATTATGATGCAGTCTGTGTAAGGCAATTATATTGCATTTTTTCCCCCCACAATTCTCCCTTCCACACAATGCAAGCCACCACTGACTTATAAATATTGTTCTCTGACACAGAAAATATTTCAACAGCTAAAAGTAACTGTTTACGTGGGTACCTTCTGTGGCAACCTTTTATTTTCATATCACAGAATCTATAAAACTGGGATTTGATTTCTCTCCCACTACCATTAGCTTAAAAGGAATAATAATAAGAAGAAAGACAGATAAGTAAGAATACATGAAGAAAATGTAATATTCAGGTTCATACATCTTCCAGAGTATCCAAAAAGATCACTGGGAACAAATGTGATCTGAATACATATGCAGTAATAATTTTTAGCCTTATTTAAAAGAATATTCTTCTATAGTCTTGTAACAGCTTTGGCTCAGTCCTCCTGTAATATACTTAAAATAATCAGGAAATGCAAAACCCAACTTTGAAAAAGAGCCTGGATTGTGTCCATTTAGACAGCTACAAGAGTGGCCAGAAGCATTTGTGAAGAGGTGATCTCTTGCCCTAACCTCAACTCCTTGCCCTAACCTCATAAGACCAATGACAACTTTCCCTCTTGGGCACTGACACTTCCCAGGAGCTGGAGAGCACAGAGGTGTGAAAGGTCTGTCTCACTTCCTCAGAGAGCACCAAGGTGGTTGGACATGCCATCCCTCTGCCATGCTCTACCCCTGGTCACCTCTGCTGGGAAATGCTGCCTCACCATCACGTGCAGAAGCTGCCTTGCTGTGGCAGCAAAGGTCCCCTGCCACAGTTTACCTTTTGAGTGAAAAAAAAATCTAGTGAAGAGATTTCTGCTCTTCTGTCCCAGTGATTGACTAATTAGTTAAGTATAGCCATTGACACCAAGCACACTAGAAAGCATTGTAACTGCATCACATGTGGAATTTTAACAAACTCAGATACACTTTTACAGGATGTCAGTGCTACATTACAGCTTGTCACGCTACAAATCACGATCACCAAAAACATAGGTGAATTTAAAACCCTTCCATAATATGGAAAAATATTTACACTTGGGACCAATATGAATCCTAGAAGCTCACTGTGACTCAAACATCTTCTCCACGTAACAGCATTTCTGCAAAACCAAGCAGTGCAGTAATCAAACTCCTTGTTTATAAATTGCAACACACTGACATCATTTAGGATTTTCCTTCAGAGTTCTAAACAGATGCATTTCTTAGTGTTTGAAAATTTCAGTTCCCCTGGAACTGAATCTACTTGATCTACTTGAGAGGGTCCAATGGAGGCTACAAGGATGGCAGAAGGGCTGGAACAGCTGCCTTATGAGGAAAGGCTGAGAGACCTGGGGCTTTTTAGTCTGGAGAGGAGAAGCCTGAGAGGGGATCTCATTAATGTCTATAAATACATAAGGGCTGGGGGTCAAGAAGACAGGGACAACCTCTTTTCATCCATGCCTTGTGACAGGACAAGGGGCAATGGATTCAAGCTGGAGCACTGGAAGTTCCACCTCAACATGAAGAAGAACTTCTTCACTGTAAGGGTTGTAGGGCATTGGAACAGACTCCCCAGAGAGGCTGTGGAGTCTCCTTCTCTGGAGACTTTCAAGACCTGTCTGGCTGCATTTCTGCGTGAGCTGCTCTGGCAGGGGGGTTGGACTCGATGATCTTTGGAGGTCCCTTCAAGCCCTACCATTCTGTGAAAAGACCTTCACTTGATTACTCCTACATGGCATTTCTTCCCTCAGAGCTTCCTCTGAATGAAGGTTTGTCCTCCACTTCATCAAGTCAATTCCATGGTTTATTTCTACCCTGTCTCTTTGTTGGGCTACACAAGCTACCACCCAGAGCAGCAATCCATGCTATCAGAAGACAGTGGCAAAAGGGGTTGCCATACAGCAGGCTGCCAGTCTTCAGCACACTCCAAGCTAGATGCATCATTTTTCTTCTCATAAATGTATACAGAAGCAAAAGAAAGTTTGGGTTCCAGCATTAAGACTGTTCTTGAGTAAAAGTCGTTCTTTGCATTGTTCTAAAAAGATTACAGCTTCCATCATGCTAATAAATTAACAAGAAAAAAGACTTCTCTGTTGCAATCACGCTACATAAACATCTCACCAATAGAGATAAATCATCAGATTATATTTTAACCACCCATATGTCACTAGAAATCATGCTGAAGCCACCTTCCAAAGCAATCTTTATGACGGATTTCTGTGGATTAACCATTTCCAGTTTGACATTTAGTTAAAACTTTTAATACTCCAAGCACCATCGTTTGACACGCTTTCTGCCACTGCTATTGCCAAGCACGAGCGTATGTTAAAGAACAGTCAGTGCTGCTTTTTGATATATGTCTTTTAGTGACAAAATATTTTGCACTGGTTGTTTTCAAAGGATGAAGCTGAGTAATACTTTACGCCCATGTGACTCTGCTTCCCCAAGTTTTGTTACTTTGACTATTTGTTTACATAGAATGTGCCAAGAACATGAAGCTCACTGACACACCATCACTACCTTTTCCCTATCACAACAGAAATCACAGGTAATGACAGGCAAGACAACTTCTTAGAACTGAAGAGCAGGGCGGGCAGAGTACAACACGCAGCAGAGAGGAGTAAAATGATGAGGTTTGAAGACAGAAAATGGACACCTCTTTTCCACTTTTTGGGCATAGACCACAGATCCCACATTACACAAGTGCACTGGCTGGGGAGACCCCTGGCACAATGTCCACGTTTGAACAAATAATATTATTCTGCCTTCTTAGTGAAATTTTTGCTTGAAAAATCATAGGTCAAGAAGGACGTCTCCCAGATTTGAAACAATGGATAATGAGAAGCCACATGGCACAAAGAATCCAAAATTAATTTGTTTCGCTCCTACACATTCATCTGAAAAGTCACGGAGATGCCTGCTGCAATATGGCATCTTTAAGTGATGCTGCATGACATTCCCTCCCCTGCTGAGCCCATACTGCGAAGTGTAGTGGAACTACAGCATCACCACTTCTTCTTAACACTGGTCTCCTTTGGGATATTTGGATCAGCTAGAACTAATATCTGATTCATAAAACGATATCTATTTAGCAGTAATACCAGGAAACAAAACAAGCAAATTAAAAAACCAACCAACCAACAAACCAGCAACAAACAAACAGAAAAACAGACATAAAAAAACCCCACAAAGTAACAAAAAAAAACCCCACAACCCCCTAAAAAACCCAACCCAATCCAAAAAGAAACAAAACCCAACAAAAAACATAAAAGCAAAAAATAACCCAACTAATTTTCAGAGAAAAACATTGGAAGGAAAACAGGATTAAGAGAAACATACTAGTTCCTCAGCAGCAACCAGTGCACACCCAAAAGCCAGGAGCACTGTCAAGCTGGTATTGCTCAAAGCCAGCAATGCCACCATTAGTTCCAGAGGACATTAAACAGCTGTCTTCCACATTTCCTGGATTATAACATCCCATGTTATTATGCGTTATTCCTTTCACTGCACTAAGCAGAAGCAGCAGTGAATAAACCACACATAGTACCGAAGCCGGATGATGTCTGCAGGTAGGAATTTCTCCCTCAGGAAAAAAAAAACCCAAACCACTGCGTAACCAAAACCACTGGTATCCTTTTTCTTTTAAGCTATTGTCATAGCACAGAAATTACACACAGAAGGCAATTGAGACATGATACCTACTTCCTGGGGCTATTCTAGAGGAAGACCCAACACAAATTTACAAAGTCAAAGCCTATAAAGCTCAACCTGTTTTGCAGCTGCAAATAGAGAAAGATGTCTCCTTTAAGTTATCCTTAAATGCCACCCACTATGAACAGCAATGTAATTATTTCCTGATCCTTGTATGCAGCTTAATAAGTGCATGCCATCAAGTGTAGCCAGTGCAGATGGCATCCACACAAACAGCATCCCCACAATTCCTGTCAGACAGCGGTTTTTTTGCTCAGCTTGAAAGGCCTCCTGTGGGTGGGCTACAGGGAGTGAAAAAGCCACCATCTATCCCTGCATCTCCCTATGGTCATCACTGTACTTTCTCATCCCCACCATCTTCACTTTGAATTTTCACTGCTGCAACTCAAGGTCATTACTTCTTGTACTAACCAACATGATAGAAAACAGATTATCCTCTTCCTCTTTGCAGTACATTTTGAGAAGACTCATCTCTTCTTTATCCTCTTTACCTGAACTAGCCCCATTCAAACTTTCTTCTAAGTCATATTTTCCAGGTCTTGGATTAACTTCACTACTATCCCTCAGATATTCTCCGATTGACACAAATCTTCCTTGAGGTACATCCCTCAGAAGGACACAGACTGACTGTTGAGTACTTGCCACCATGGAATAGAACAGAAAGATTACTTCAGTTGGTTTACAACTTTACATCTGTAGACTCTGCTGTCATCCTCACTATTGTCCTAACACAGAATCACAGAATCTCTGAGGCTGGAATAGACCCCCAAGATCATCAGATCCAGCCTGTGACCCAACACCATGACGTCAGCTAGACCATGGCACTCAGTGCCACATCCAACCTTTCCTTAGACACCTCCAGGGATGGCGACTCCACCACCTCCCTGGGCAGCCCCTTCCACTGTCTAAACACGCTGATAAGGAATCAGCATCACCTTGCTATCTATGGTATCTCCCCAGGGTTGTGTTCTTTATATTGTCTTTTGATTCCCACGCTCCTACCATGGAATGTTGTCTACCTGAGATGCCATTCTTCGGTGTCAAATTTGGAATTTCATTTTTTTTCAGACCATTTCTCTAGTTAGATAAGAACCTTTAAAACCTAGCTGTATCCTTTCAGTCTACTCAGATTTTTAGGCAGGTTTCATAATTTTCAGATCATTAAATGAAAACATTGAAGGTGGACTTGAAATTGTTTCCTTGCAGTAAACTTAATAACCACGTTCTTAGTGTTATCTTCCAAATGTGGTTTTCTCTGACCGGTTTCACCACCTTGTTTATAAGAATGTCATTGAATACAAGTTCAGGAACCTTACTAATGTCAAAAATAGGACATTTCCCACCTGCAGCAAACCACCCTGCTGTTCAGAAACAGTCCAGGCAGCACCACGTTGAATACACTCGCAAAAAGGAGTATTAGGTTCCAGATGAGAAGACAGCCACGCAAATAGGAAACTACACTGGGTGTGTGGAGATAAATACAGCTGACCAGCTCTGCAGGCTGAAGATTTAAAAAAAAAATAATTGGGCAAATTGTTGCTCATTTAAAATCATTAACATTTCCAACTCTTACTGTCACTGCCTAGAGATGATTTTTCTCTGGAGACTGTGCCTCTAATGGTGCCACTGTGCTGGCAGCAGCCTCGAGGGCTCCTCAGTTGGCAGCAGAGGGTGCAAGGTCTCGCTGTGCTGCCAGCTTTGCAAATACTCCGGTGCATATTTTATTAAAGGTTTGGAATAAGAAGAACAATCCCTTCTTAACGATTCTAACACAGGAACTCAGAAAACAACTCACTGCAGGTTCACCGTGAAACTGTCAGTCGTGAGATGCCTCCCCAAAATGGGGCATTAACTCCTAACATTTGCACTGGTGTCACTGGGCAGGACATACTGTTACAGGCAGTTAAGGAAAAACCTAGAAATACCTTTTCTGAGTGAGGCATTTGTGAGTAATCCACTCACACATGGGATGCAGAGAGGGAAACACATGTATGAATTCACTCCTACAAAGGAAAATGGTGATGGAAAACAAGGTAGAAGACGACAAGGACAATAAAAAAAAATTAAATCCAAACAGCCTAGAATTACCTTTACCACCAAAAAGGCAACTTGGCAACTTTCTATAGGCAGACATCCTTATAGGAAAATGCCCAGGAGTAGTTTCAGGATTGGTCAAATATGTGGACACGCTTCACAGACCATTTAACATGTCTGGAGTTACGACGCATCACAAGTAATCAACATGTCTAGAAACAGAATCAGAGAATCATAGAATGCATTGGGTTGGAAGGGACCTCTAAAGGTCATCTAGTCCAACCCCCCTGCAATAAGCAGGGACATCTCCAGCTGGGTCAGGCTGCTCAGAGCCTCATCAGGCCTGGTCTTGAATGTCTCCAGGGATGGGGCCTCCACCACCTCTCTGGGCAACCTGTTCCAGGGACCTATCACCCTCATATTAAAGAACTTTCTCCTAATGTCAAACCTACATCCACCCTCTTCTAGCTTAAAGCCATTACCCCTTGTCCTGTCACTACAAACCCTTGTGAACAAACCCTCCCCTGCTTTCAGCTACTGCAAGGTTGCTGTAAGGTCCCCCCAGAGCCTCCTCTTCTCCAGACTGAACAATCCCAACTCTCTCAGCCTGTCTCCATAGGAGAGGTGCTCCAGCCCTCTCCTCATTTTTGTGACTCTTCTATGAATACCAATAACATGGCAACATTCGAGTAGTCACGTTGGTTTACAATGGATGGATAACAACTGCTGAGCTGGTGACAGGCTACCTTCCTGACATTGTGGGGTTTGCTACCAAATGCAAGTTCATAAGAATAAAAAATGCAGGTGCTTCAAGAAGGAGTGGAATTTTCCAGATACGCGCCAGAGTTTTTTTCATTACTCAAGAGGTCTGTGATAACCCCAGCTTTCTTAACAGCAGAAAAACCAGTGGTGAAGTCAGCTGGTACCCTTCATTTTTAGAAGATGAAGAAGCAAGAATGGATATTCTTGGAAAAAATCTGAGGTTCTAAGGCTGGTACTTCGGAAATACTTTAACAGAAGAGATAGAAGAACTATGACTGACTATTTAAAAAGAATGAGAATGAAAACTGACTTTAAAAAGTAAAATTGGGACCAGGGGAAAAAAACAACATGTACAGTGGAGAGAAGATGTATGCAGGCCACTGAAGCAGGGAAACTCCACAGCCTGCAGATCCCGAAAAGCATCTCCTGTGTGTAAAGAGCCCAGCAATGAAGCATTAAGTGTATGACAAAAACGGACAGAGTGAAATTCCTCCTTGTTACAAACAAATTATGACAGAGTGCTGCTGACACAGGGCTCTCCCCTTGTTCACACAACTCACCTCATGACCTTCTTTTTCCCCCAGATATTCCAAAAGGGAAACAGAAACCAGGTATTTTTAGTTCAGCTTGAAAAAATCCCTCATTTAAAAATATTTTGTTTTACATAGAAATTATATTTGATTCTAACCACCTAAAAATTCACATCATCACCATCAAGCATGCATAACGTTTGAGCTGGCTGGGCTACTCTTCAGCACGATGCTAGCTTTCCTTCATGTTCACCAAAACCAATGCTGTGTAAGGCATTACTTCCAACAGGCCACCTTTTCTTTCTTAAAATACCCTCAAAGCTACAGAACTTTTGTATTTACTTATTTATTTCATTTGTTACTATCACCAATTTTCAGATAAGTGATAGAGAGCATACGGATAGGTAAAAAAATGGATGCGGAATGAACAATAACCCTGTCCTACATACGGAATAGTCAACCATTAGCAAAGACTTATGGAAGCACAATCATGTTTTTGTAAGGCAGCATATCTACCCAGGCAAAATAGAAATTGGAGGTACCTCATCATGCACATCCCAAGGTCTTTTTGCCCCAGATCAAACAACTTAAAACGTTGCAATATGTAACCAAGCTGCAGACACACAGAAAATAACCCACAACAATTTCATCATCAAAGTTACAAATAAACTTAAAACTATATTTAAATGTGTTTTACTAAATTGTTACATCTATACCGAAAAGCAGACAGACCAGATTTACAAATTAGCATTTATTTTGGCTTTTCTTTCCTTAATTGTAATGTTGCCTTCTCAAATGTGGCTATGATGATTTAGAACTGTCAGTCAAGAAGGATTTCATGCTGTGTACATTAAGTCACTGATGCCGAAGTTAGGACACTACTCAGTCATGGGAGACAGGTCCCCGCCCGGGGACAATACAAAGCACCAAAACCTGCCTTTTCCAGATGGCAGTTCAGAGCAGACTAACCTCAGAGCTTTGACATCTAACATTAAATTAACTTTCAAATGAAAAGAGGGTAGATTTAGACTAGATATAAGGAAGAACTCTTTTATGCTGAGGATGGTGAAACAGTGGCACAGGTTACAGCCCCATCCCTGGGAACATTCAAGGCCAGGCTGCACAGGGCTCTAAGTAGCCTGCTGTAGTTGCAGATGTCCCTGATCCCTGCAGGGGGGGTGGACTAGATGATCTTTAAAGGTCCCTTCCAGCCCCAAACGTTCCATGATTCCATGACTAGCCAACAGGAAGAGACTGCACAATTTCCTCTCTGAACAGTAAAAGTCTCATTTAGCCACTCTATCATACCAACGCCAGCAGAATGCTTCTGCAGGTAAAACTAAGTTCACTGATGACCTTTTCCTATTCTCATACAGTAATTGGGATTATAAATGCATTTATTAAAAGCTCCAGGTATCACCATACATTAACATAACAGGCACTATGAGAGACGAACGACATTCAGCTCACAAGATGATTGAGTCCAACCATTAACCCTACTATACCCAGTCCACCACTAAGCCACATCCCCAAGCACCACATCTATCTGGTTTTTAAACACCTCCAGGTATGGTGACGAAGCCACCTGCCTGGACAGACCATTCCAGTGCCTGACAACACTTCCAGTGAAAATAGTTTTCCTGATGTCCAATCTAAACCTCCCCTGGTGCAGCTTGAGGCCACTCCCTCTTGTTCTGTCACTAGTTACTCAGGAGAAGAGACCAGCGCCTGCCTCTCTACAACCTCCTTTCAGGGTTGTGGAGAGCGAGAAGGTCTCCCCTCAGCTGCCTTTTCTTCAGACTGAATACCCCAATTCTCTCAGCCACTTCTCCAGTCTTGTTATCCAGGTCCTTCAGCAGTTCAGTTGCTCTTCTCTGGATCCACGCCAGACCCTTGATGTCTGTCTTGTATTGAGGTGCCCAAAACCGCACACAGTACCATGCGTTCCCCTTGCAACCATGATGTCTTCAGATGAGAACATCTGTTCTTATACAACCCTCTTTAAACAGTGAGTCGACATTTATTTGGTCGGATTTTAGTGAGAGATAAGGACCCTGCATCTCTTTTTGCCATGAACGCCTCCATCCATATTGACCAGGAAACTACACTGGAAGCATCCATTTCCACCACAAGCCCAATCAGAGCTCAGAATCATAGAATCACAGAAGGTTCTAGGCTGGAAGGGACCTCTAGAGGTCACCTGGTCCAACCTCCCTACACAAGTAGGGACATCTCTACCTAGGGCAGGGTGCTCAGAGCCCCATCAGGACTGACCTTGACTGACTCCAGGGATAGGGCCTCCACCACCTCTCTGGGCAGCCCATTCCAGTGGTCTATCACCCTCAGATGAAAGAACTTTTTTCTACATTCCCATTCCCATCCCCATCCACAGTAGGACGCTGTGTAGAAAACAGCGTCGCATTAGTTAGATGCGCCTTTCTGCAGACAGCTGCAATGCAGTGGACAGATATTCAGATAACCACAGGACTGAAAATAGCCCAGGTTAAAGTACACAGAGCTCCACATCAGCTCATCTGCCCTTCTCTGAGTCTGCACAGACAGATGCACGCTATCTGCTAATTATCTTCCTCTCTGCAACTGATTCGGATATTTTACTCGGATATTTTTACCGCATACTTTGATATTTTTATCATGATTGGAAAAACAATTTAGATAAGGAAAGATCTAACTAAAAGACTTGCCTACTCATCATCCTCATAATTATTTAATGCTTACATTTATCCTTCCTTTGGAAGCAGTTTGTAATCTATTCTGAAGAACTCACCAGGGATGACAGCACTCGAGCTGATGGCTCGGCTTACTTTGTCGAAGGTCAGACACTCGCAGAATTGCCAATATTAAGAAGAAAATTAGGAAATTTGGCAATATATTTGTCATAACAGCATGATAGGCCATTAATAGTAGAACTTAAAGCAAGGTATTGTTTCCTTTTTGACAGACTGAGTGTGTTTTCGGCTGGTCAAGTGACTTCATGTGTTAACTCGACAACATGTGGAACCAACAACGCTGTATTTTCAGTCCCAGCTGGGACTCCCTAGTAAGCTTTGTTCTACCTTCTGGCTAAAATACTTTCCACAATCATCCAAATCCCTGAAAGGAAAACGGATTAAAAAAAAAACCAAAACAAAACCAACGAAACACAACAAAAATACCAAACCCAAAAGCAAAACCATGCCAAACGAGCAGCTGCTCTAGGTTTCCTAAATCACTGTATTTAAGGAAAACACGTTGCATTAAAAAAAAAAAAAAAAAAAAAGGTATTTTTGCAGTAAGAGCAAGGGATATGACAAAAATTACATTTTTTCTATAGAACCTGAGATTATTCTCACCTTCAGGCCAGCCATGTTAATATTAATTAAAGATAATGCTCTTCTATTCCAATAAACTTACAGGAGCTTGAGTCAGCGGGAGGGACGTAAGCTGAAGTAGGCAAGATAAGTATACCAGCTCTTTCAAGAAAGTTCTTCCAACAGCAGGTTTCATACCCAGGAAAAAAAAGTGCAGTACTCTTTATAAAGCAGAGACAGAAAAGCTACTTGTAATATAGTAATTTTTTTTATTGGATAATATCTCAAACGTACAGCAGTACAAGACAGCGCTTTTTGTTTTATTAGCTCTAACTTGTTCCTCATTCTAAGAGCTGGCTGTTCAGCATCGTTTTCCTATTCATTCTATCTATAAGCCAGTGAGTTTATGCACTGAAGAGTGAGCAAAAGTAAGACTCTGGTTGATTCCATCTGACTGCTAACAGCAGAGAAAGCTAGAGAACAGGCATTGTCCCTTAAGGCCATCAGACTGCCACAGGTAGGCTACTCAAACTAGGACCACGTCTCAAGAAGAAGAAACATGATGGTAAATTCCAGCATCTCTCTCTTTGTCAAGAGCAACATTTAACTCCTGTAGTCATCAAGTCTTACTCAAATGCAAGATGAAGATCACTTCATGCTAAAGATGGTACTACAGAGACTAACTCAGCCCTGTGCTCACAACCAGTTCTGAGAAAAGTACTACACTGGAGTTACTTAAGGGAAATACAACCCTGGTGAGAACTTTGAGCACTGTTGTATGATGAGAGTAGCTATCATTTCCTAATCTCATAAGCATACTCTCAAACCAACTGAGAATACTCAGATTAAATTACGGATTTTATCATCCTGGAATCTATGAAAAAAACACCCAAACAAAAACAAAACCTCATCCCCCCTCCAAAATCAACCTACATCACGTGCCCAGCTCTTCTCTGCTTTGTCTCCAGAGTGACTATCTCTCTAGACATTTAATACTTGGTTTTCATTAAGCAAACCAATCAAGAGATAAAACGGCCAATTCCCTTTGCTTCCAGGACAAAAGGCCAAATCAATTTTACGTTTCAAAGGCTCTGTGAGCTATGCAGCTCATCTTGGCACTCCACATTGAAGCCAGTAATTCCCAGAGCCACACGTGCCTCCCCTCCCAGTTTCCCTTCAGAATCAGTCTGTGACTCAAGCTTGGGGTTTGCCGAGAACCAGATGTAAAAAAGACAAAATTAATGCTTCTGTTCCCACATGGGCTCCTGTAGGGAATGGTGCAAGTTAAATAAATCTTCTTATTCATTTGTGCTGATTAAACTACAGCACATTTCAGAACTCTCCGCAGTTAAGTTTTCCTCTAAAGGACAGTGCTGTGACAATGATTCAAGAGATTAACTTAAAACCTATAGTTTTTTTTCTTACACTAGCACAGCTACAGTCACTAATCTTTTTTATTAAGTTGTTAAATTCTTTTGTACGATACAGAGAGCGATTCTGCTAAATAAAGTCTGTAAATAACAATGAAATCAAGATTTTTAGCTTCAGCTAAATTATATTTTAAACCAGAAACAGTATTGGAGTATTTAAAAAAAAAAAAACAAACAACTTTTTATGCATTGGTTGGACCTTTTGGAGAATTTGAGTAGCTCTGTGATCTTGCTGTCACTGAAATGGTTTGGTGATATATCATTTGTTTATCCTGTCAGGATATCCCCAAGTACTTCTGAACATTGCACCTGCAAAAGTCCCCTTCTGTCCTCTTTTGTTGGATGGTATTTTTCTTTGCCTTACTGTTGAATGCCACAGACATCAAGTTTTCCAAGTACTCCTCTGATGTCCCCTAAAAAGCTAGAATCCCAAATAAAATGCTTAGCTTTAAATACTTGGAAATTATCTTTTCGAATTATTTTCCTCCCGCTGTAAAAGCTCAGCCAACCAACCTCAACCACATTCTCAGCTTAGAGGTACATCAACCTAGAATGAATATCTGAATAGTCTAAGTAAAATTGGGAGTTCTAATCGTTGTAAGCATTGTCTATGTCTACAAGGAGAATATTATTCAAAGTCTGAGCCAGGGCTTTGTCTCGGGAAGGGATCAAGTTTCATAATAAAAAGAATTATTTATAAATAATATATAAAAATAATTATAAATGGT
>JAAGNO010029794.1:26454-55223 GCA_033439905.1 Ceryle rudis
AAAAGAAAAAAAAAGGATGAGAGAGATGAAGTGACAAAACCCAGGAAGATATTCTGGGTTAAGTTTTAAGGAGAAAATTCTCAAGGCTAAATGGCTTCAGACGGTGCTTTTGTTATTATTCTGAGTAGTTCCAGTCTTCTGCATTTACTGAGTATCACTGTCTTCTTCTAAAACCTGATTTGATGTCAGGAAAGGGGAAATTCCATATTTCCTGTAGCAGCAGCATTTACAAACTCAAGTGTGTGAATAACGCCAAAGCAAACAGCCACTGCGGTCTCTCATTCTGAGCTACATGTACAACTTTTAAGACAACTACTTCCCTGTCTGACAGCTAAACTGGAGGGTTATGGACACAACTCACTGGCCACAACTCACTGTCAATGTTGTTATTTCCCTAGTAGTGGGAATAGAGAATAAAGCAACTGATGGCCTGATGCCCTTCTCTCTCACTACCAGCTATCTGGAGGAGGCCACAGGGCCAGCCTTGGTCTGCATGAGGCCATAAATCTCTTTGAGGCTCGTTCTCCTTTATGATTTGTGATATAGCCTAAATTAGTCTTGGTAAAATTATGATGAAAACAACCTTTTTTAAATAGGATTCAGAATAGAAATTTCAGTTTTACTTTGACAAAGTATCACTGCCATTTAGATAAATACTCTGAGTTTGCTGATCCCTCATTAGGAAGCTACTGTCACATTTCACTAAATTTTTGCATATCAGACAACCCCCCACAATAAACTCATCAGTATTTGGCAGTAATATTTCTGCAGCATATTCGATGCATCCTACCTAGTTTTTCTCATGTCTTTTTTACTGATATGTAGGATGACTGCAGCTGACTAAAAGTAATAATGAAATACCTTTTGCCAATCCACTATTCCCTACTTTGCCTGGCTTCACTGTCACACAAGAGTGTTTTGCAGCAGTTTGAGCTGGTGGTAGTGATGAATCAACATGTAAAACTAACTCTTAAGTAAAACCTGAAAGCCTGCACATAGGAAACCCAACCAGATTAAATCACAGCCTTGAAGCGTGACACTGACTTGCCCTATGCTGGGGCTGTCACTCTCTTGTGTCTGGCTGCTTACACTGGTGTGCACTGAGGGACAGGACTGTCTCGTGGAGCAGCATTTGGGCTGATGGTCACTGTCATGCGTTGCTTCGTGTGTTGCACACAGCCACTCAAACCTAAACTGAAACACCTACTAACAGTGCTCTCTGTACAAATCTGGGTCTGCAACTTCAGAAAAAAACAAAACAAAACAAAACAAGCCCAAAGTCGCTATTCTTTTTCTTGTCAGAGTGCAACAGTTTGGTATGACAACATTCCAAAGGGAAGTATTTTGTTTTTTCTCTGAGGTTTGTGTTATTCCTCTATCATATATGGCAGGAAGCGTCACTGGGATGCTTGATGCTTTCTCTGTACAATCCTTGTGCAAGAACCTTCAGTGAGGTTCTTCAAACTGAAGCTGATCTTATGCTTGAAATGTGTAAACTACAAACATTTTTCGGCTGCAGTGGTTTTGACATTTCAGGATTATAGTTTGATTATAAATTTTGTCCAATTCTTCTGGTGCAAGGGTAGAGGATCGTGATGGCACACCTGTTAAAAAATAGCATTTCTACAACCCTGACCACTAACATAAAACAATTTTCTGGTCTGACTGCCAGTTTAAGATTTGACTTTTGAACTTTGCCTCAAATCAGTTACATTTCTTGCTTTATTTTTTGTCCCAAAATTTCAGAATGTCTTAATTTTCTTCTCCTCTGGTCCTGTGAAGATTTATGATTTAACTACGAAGCTGGACTTAGCCCAGAGCTTTGTAACTGGTTTAAATATGCCCAAAGTTTGGATATGAGCAGGTGATTTTGCTCCATCTCTTAAGATCTCTGTTATTTGTATTTAACTGGGGGTTTTTTTCCCCTATTTTACATGTATTCAGATTAAACTTTTCTGACTCATACAAGCTGCTGTCTCCATCTGAATTATCACTGTTTAGGGAGAATATGTTTTGCCGTCAGCCACATGGTGAGATGTTTTTCCATCTTTCTGTAACTTATTCTTCATGCATGGCATTTTCTTTTTGCTGTAGTCATGGAGGATGACTGTTTTAATTTTGCATAGAATCAGTTCAGGTTTTTTTCCAAGGCAACTTTTTGTCAGAATGTTCTTTCAATTCACAGATTTGTTTGCTTTAAGATGACTATTCTTACACTAAAATCATAGCCTTCAGAGTTGTCTAACACTTGGGGTAGAATGAAAGCAGGGGGCTATAAAATGTCACTAATTTGTTGATTTTTATTTCGTTCATAGAAAGGAAAAGAAAAAAGCCTGGTGAAGATGAAGAGAGGAAACGAAATTTTGTCTTTCCACACTGACCAATCAGGTCAGTCTTTATTCCACACTGTCAATGCCAGTTAATTCAACAGTCATTGTTTCCACTGTGGACAAGGGATGTTTCTTTGCAAACACAGGGGATGTTTTGGCTGTGATTGATGACTGAACTCTTAGGTGAGACTCGGACACAGTCATAACAAGTACTTAGCAATGAAAATGATAATTACTACTTCTATAGAGGCATTACTCAACTGTGCCTAGCTTGACTCTTGGCAACAGTCAGCACATAAACTAACCTGAAGGCAGGCAGATCATTTCTTATAGGAAAAATGGCTTAATCCCATAACATGAGACAGCAAGTAAATCTAGTTCGTCTGGAGAAAAAGAGACTGTTCCAGATGTGTTGGCATCTTTTCTTGATGACATGGGCATTGCTACAAAGCTGCAGGACATCCAAAGAGACAAAGCGAAAGGAATCTTCTGAACAACACTGTAGGTTTTTGGACCAGAAGGCCAATGGGCTTTACATCTCTCTTTTTTTCAGGAAGGTTGTTCAAACCACCTAAGTCACTGGAAAGTACTTTAAGTGGCTTATTTAAGTTGTTCCCTGTTTCTGATGCAGGAGAAAAAGTGGACAGAGGGACTTGTGCTATTTTTCTCATTTGCATCTCATTTGCCTGATCACAGGGTCTCACTCAGGTGGCTTTTTGATCAGAGTGGCCTGTGTCTGTCTTGTTAAATCCTTTCCATAAGCAGCAGCATTATTTATGGCTGGGGTCTTCAGACAGAGGGGTGGCAGCCCGAGGCCTGGGCCAGGCAGCTGGCAGGAAGGGATGCAACCTGCAGAGCACGTATCCTGCCACAGTCCCTTCAAGGCTGGACCTCTGCTTCAGAGGTGCAACAACAAATCATGCAGCTGTTCCCTCTTCTCATCCTGCAAGTGGCCAGGGTGGTGGAGAAGCCTGGTGCAAAGTCCATCAGGGGCCCAGATTAAGCAGTTCTCTGAGTCTGGAGGTGCCCTGGTGGTTTAAATGTCTCCTCTTTATCCACCACACTCTCATCCCCGCATGTCTCCTTTTACTGCTTTTGGAAAAATAGTAGTGGTTTTCTCCTAGTTGTACTAATGTCAAATATCTAACAGGGCTGTCTAGCCCTCATCAAAGAGTGCTATAGAGAGGAAAAGAAAAAGCAAGTCAAGGACATTTAATAGGTTTCCTGGGAAGTGGGTGAGAAAAGACAGGCTGCGTGGAAGAGCAGAGATCCAGCTGCAGCATAATGTATTCAGCCCTCCCTGACTAACTATAACTAGAAGTCAGTAATAGCTCTGACATGTACAGTATGTGGGCAAGTGATGTGAAGCTTTTCCTTTTGGAAGCACCTGAGAGAAGCAAATCTCCTTTCAGTATTCATTTGTCTCTATTAGGTCCACGCAGACTTCCTACCGTGTCAGGCTATCAGTCTCCTGGCACAGATATTGACTGTACCTTCTTGCTGAAAACAGCCTTTCTTTCATCTGGACTCAGTTCAGCTCCTTCTCCTCATGTTCAAATGATTTTGATTTGAAAGCAGCTTTCTTGATGTTAATAGCTATAAATGTAAGCATTATCAGCTCTAGGCAAAAATGTCCTTGAGAATTTGATATAAAACTTCTTTCTGAAAGCTTTTTCTAAACAAATACACAGGCTTTTGCCAAAAAAACTCTTGACTTTGCATTAGCAAATTCAGGGTTACATGAGATATGAAACCCTATCTCCTTATTTTTCCTGTACTTAACTACTTCATTTCATCAGCTATATAAATGCTTGCTGCTACAAAAAAAATGGCTCTGTGGATCCTTCCAGAAATGTACATTTTTGTTCAACACCGAATTTATTACTTGTTCATTTCCATTACTGTTAAGTATTTACAAGTAACATTATTCACAGCCTTTTTGAAACCCTACAGAGAAAATACTCAAAACCTTATTTACTGATCCTGTCTGTTCAAAGAGGATCTGCACAGCTTGTGGGTTGTTAATGAAAGTTGAAGTTGACACAATTTTACAAGTGTTCTGGGCTTTTGAAATCGTATTTCTTTCATTTCCAAAAACTAAGCCAGATTCGAGAGAGTGAAATTAATCTGAGCTTCAAATGAAGTCTTATTTTTCTGTACTAGCCCGTTGTCAGTTTTCATCTCAACAATCAGTGTAGCAGTGAGGCTTGGAAATATGGTGGGAATGATGTCAGTTTCTAGACTGGAGAGAGGAAGATGATTCAAAGGTAGGGATGTTCACTTGGAATAAGGTATTGCAAGGTACGGTGGAAAACATAAAATTAGTGAGAATAGCAGCCACATTAGCTGACACCACCTCAGTCTTTACCACTGAGCAGGGCTGTGTGGAAAATAAACTGGGAGAAGGAGCATTGGAGGAGCTCACTCCACCCTCACCAGACTTTTGCTGGAAAACGAGACTTCTGTGCAGTGAAACTGGCAGCACTAGAGCGGAATCCCTCCTGATGTCCCTGCAGCTCATCTCAGAGCTCTTTGACGAAGAAAAGCTTCTACCACTACTAACAATAGCAAGGACATATCTAATAACTTCCCAAATTAGAAAACAAGGATCTTACTGCCTTTGAGCTTTCCGGTTTTTTTTTCCATGCATTGTTTTTCTCCTAAAATAGCTGCTCTGAAAGCCTTCACTTAATGCTTATCCCAAACTGCAAGTGTAGGGTACCTTTGAAGATGGGAAACAATGATCATGGTGGTTTTGATAGGTTGCTAGAGAAGAAAATTATGGAGTAGTTCACAGACATATGTATGGAGAGGAAAACTAAGCGGCTCTTCTCCCATCACACTCAGTGAATCCACCTTCACATGGAAAACCTTTTTGAACTAAGAAGTGACAAAACACACTGATAGTGTCATGGCACTGCAAATTCTAAGTCTGCTTCTAAAAATGAAGTTATTTTGGGGGCTGTGTCTTTAAAATATGAAAGGTCTGTGTAGTACTCACTGATTGCAAATATTGTGAGTGGCTTTGTAAGGTTCGTGATTGGATTAAAAAAGATCAAAGTCTCATCCGAGCAAGAGAAGGAATTACTTTCCAGTAAGTCAGCCTTCCCTTTCGAAGATGTACTCCACATTAATGGATCCAGTGAATGTCTTTTCACAGACTGATTTCTGCAGCTTCAAAAGTCTTATTACCATCCCAAATGACCTTTCACATACTGGATTTACTAAATGCAAGTTTTGAATTCTTTTAGTGATGTAAAGGAAATTTTAAAAATTAGAACAGCAGGAGAATCATTAACTCAATTTCAAACATGTCTGGTTAAAAAAAAAAAAATTAAAAAATGGAGGTTAATAATGTTGCACTGAATGTACTCTCCTCTCTTTCTTCTTTAACTGAAACATGGATTTTCTCCCCTTGGCACCAAAGCTGTGAACTCAGCTTAATTTTGTCTCCAAGGAATTTAATGCTGTCTTTGGGAGTGTATCAGAGTAACACTGTTCTCCTTGAACCTACAGACCAAGCTCATCTCAGAGTGGAGCGTTTGCTGGCTCAGTCTGGGAAAGTAAGGCACATGGCTCATGGTTGCTTATAATCATTACCAAGAGGGACTTTCTCAACTCCACTGCAGGCAAGCAACCAATGACTCTTTTGGGAAGGGGAAGATCACTATTTGGAGCTCTGACTCAAAGCAACAATGGCTAAGTCTGTCCTTCCTGTGTCAGAGGGTTGGAAACTGTGTGATAAAGGAGCAAAAACAGGAGCAAGAACTTCGTCCATCTACAGTCTGTGGATCACCAACAACCTGAAAGACAGCAGAAGGTGATGACTCCGTCTCATGCTCATCCCTGGGGACAAAAACATAAGGAAAAACTTCTTTACTTTGAGGATTATGGAACACTGGAACAGGCTGCCCAGAGAGGCTGTGGGTTCTCCTTCTCTAGAGACTTTCAAAACCTGCCTGGGCATGGTCCTGTGCAGCCTGCTTTATCAGGGGGCTTGGACTCGGTGATCTCCAAAGGTCCCTTCCAACCCCAACCATTCTGTCATTCTGTGATTCTGTAACATCTTTGACAAAAATGTTGGAATTGACAAAGATTAAAATTATTATTGATCTATTGAGGCATGTCACTATCAACTCCTTTCCCAGCTGCCGGCTCATAATGAGATACCTGGTGGCCTTTTTTACTTTTTCAGAAAGCATGTCATAGAACACCCTGAGAGTTTCTCTTGTGTTTCAAACATGGGTTACTCTCCAGAGCAGTAAATGGAAATGTGGGAGGATCAGGGCTAGAGAGACTTTTTGACTCTGGGAGGCTAAGCTACATGAAAAGGAAAGAGTATTCCCTTTCTGGAGGAGCAGGAAAACACAACAGAGGAAGTATGAGATGTGCTAAAGGAAAAACAGGATTCTTCCTTCTCTGCTGTCTGAAAACATGTGGGGGCTGGGGGAGACAATGCGTGTGGCAGCATGCATGGGGAAGCTCCTGGTTTGCGTGAATGGTAGTGATCGTCTTTTAAAATATGTGTGCAATAATCACAGATGCTTTTTTCTGCATCTCAGGAGACAATAAAAGAGATTTGGAGTTTTGTTCAAAAATGTAAACACTGAGGTCAGTGCTGCTGGGAAAGCAAGTAAGTCTGTGAAAGGCATACTTGGGCTCTCCATCTGGATCAGAAGTACAAGTGAAGATGCCCTGCCCATTTCTCAGATGCTGTGTGGGGTGCTCAGTCTGGGGTGCTCACAGCCTGGCCATTCCCAGCTGGGAACCACTGCAAACACAGAGGCTCCCGTGCCAGCAGTGCTGGTACTCAGGAGCCCCTGTGAGCCCCAGCTTCACCCATCACAGTCCATCCCAACAGATCCAAATGAGAGTCCACAAGCTCCACTGGCCAGAAGCAGTGGCACCTGCAGTTCTGAGCCTCACAGGCAGGCAATGAAGGTGAAAGCTGGACAAGGGGTAATGGCTTTAAGCTAGAAAAGGGTAAGATTTAGGTTAGACATTAGGAAAAAGTTCTTTAATCTGAGGGTGATAGACCACTGGAATAGGTTGCCCAGAGAGGTGGTGGAGGCCCCATCCCTGGAGACATTCAAGGCCAGGCTTGATGGGGCTCTGAGCAACCTGACCTGGTTGGAGATGTCCCTTCTTATTGCAGGGGGGTTGGACTAGATGACCTTTAGAGGTCCCTTCCAACCCAGTACATTCTATGATTCTAAAATCCCTTTTGGGGACTTCAGTGTAAGGCAAAACAAGGCCTTAGGTGATGCTGCTTTGAAGGAATGTAGTAGCTCTATATGCTAAGAAATAAGCAACTTTAAAGGAAGAAAACTCCTTAAACCTAGTATTTGTGCATATGGTTACTTTATATTCTCCCTTCCTGAATTAGTCATTTAATATTTGGCCACACGCTGATGGGCTACAGGGAGAGATTAGAGAGGATAATTACTCTCTCTTCTCCAAAGTCTGCACAGCACATTCCCAGGATTGATTACCCTCTTCATCCTTTAAGCTTTTGTTCCCACCAGCTTTGAATCAACAAAACACAGCTTTGTAATTTCCAGTCTCGATCCTGTCTCCTGATAACTGATCAGGGTTGCACCTCCCTGACATTCATGTTGCATACCAGATAGATCCTTGATGAGAAAACCACCACTTTTCCCATATGAGAAACTTCTTTCAGGGTCTCCAGACACTGTCATTTGGGAAACCCTGACAGTGGCTTCTGCCTGGTAGTTGAGGAAAGAAAAACAGCCCTTGCAATGGCTCTACAACATCTGTGCACACACAGAATGAGCCATCCCAAAACAACTGGTTAAACTGACTGTGTAGCAAATTGATTAGACATCATGGCATTCACCCAGCTAAGGCTTGAAGAAAAATGTCATATTATTTTTAATGAGGAAAAAAAAGCCAAGTGTGACTGCTTTTCATGATTGCTTTCATGTTCATGTTTTCATGATTGATTCATGCTTGTACTTAATTCTCAGACACCAAAAGTGGCATCCTGGCCCCACTGGAGCCAATGGGAAATGAAAGCATAGAGAGGCAGGGTCTTGTCTACCCTGCCTTTAACCATCCTCCTAACTCAGATTCCAAGGAATCCTCAGCTAGCCATTGAAATACAGATTGCAAAAGCTGGTGTTAAGTGATTAGTGATAGAAATGGTATCGAAAGAAAGGGCACATTTGGGACAAAGAGGTGTCTGGTGACAATAACAGCGTGACAGGCTGAGGCAGCTGCAAATGGAAAAAGAGGATGGTGGCAATTTAACCTCCCTGGGAGATGTGTGCCAGTTGGTTTTACAGTCATTTCATGGGGCAACTCCTTGTGGTCATAAAACAAAGCAGGGAAATTTGCTACTATTTTGTGGGTAGTATCTCTGTGGTCAAATGTGGTTCTGTTCCTGTAGACATGCTCACAATACCTAAAATATCAGGAGACAGAAATGATGTCTGCAGTCCTGGGGCAGCTGGTCCTGAGCTACTGGCACTGGACTCCTCAGAAACTCTCTGACAGACATACTGAGGTCCAAAGTGTTTGACTGCACAGAAAAAACAGTGGTCCTGTCAGGAACCTGGAGACATTAAATAATCAATCATTGAAGCCCAGAAACTTTGCTAAAGAGTTCTGAGTATTTTTCTCCTGAGTTGCTTGTGGGAGGAACTCAGGATGCTTCCTGAGTGAAGGCAACACTTCCAAAACTCCAGAGAAAATTTGTTTCTTCTGCACTACCCGACTGTGCTCCAAAAGTATACTGAAAAAGTATTACTGTCCTCTGCTGGAACCCCGAAAAGATGAGAAAATGCAACTGTTCTGGCACAACAGGTATTACCTTCATTTTGTTTCAAGAATTTTCAGAACTGAGAATCCAGGAAACATTTCTGGACTTTTCTGTGTCCAGTATTGAAAGGAAACATAAATTTGTTCGAGCTGCCTCCACCACTTTAAATCCCACTGGCCCACACTAAAAACTGTCAGCAGATGCAGCCTATCAACAGGAGCCAGGGGCTGGAGCAGCTCTGCCAGGCAGAAAGCAGGAGATGGGGAGGGGATGAATGGGGCAGTGCCCTCTTGCTCCTGTGTACAATCATCCACTCTGTTGTATGTCACGTGGCAGGAGAGAGGGGATTTTATGCAACTTTGCTGTCACTTATCTACATCAGAGTAACTAAAATGGTACTGAAAGACTCAGAAGATGGATGAGATATAAATGCCAACCTGTCTGTCTACCCTTCTGTTACCCAGCTAACCGCTGACTGGAGAGTGACAATTATTGTGTATTTGTGAGTGTCTGAAATTTGGAATCCCCTTTTAGAACAAAGAATTACTCTGGGGTTCATTTATATATGCCTGAATGATCTCAGACCCCCTCGTTACCTAAAAGGCAAATCTCTGAAATGAGTGACTGTATGCCGCTGTAGGTTTCCTTACTACCTCATGGCAGCCTCAGTGCTGCTGCTTTTGCAACCACCATAGCCTGATTGCACAAACAGTTTTTGTTGGAACATCCAGTGGTCTCAGACTTTGTTTATGAAGCAGTCCTCAAGACTGGGAAGACTTAAACCCTTAGCTGATGCCAAAAGAACAGATGTTCTTTTTCCTTCCTCAAGGCAAGGGCCTATGGGGAAAAAAAAACTTAAATGGGTTCACGATAGGATATCCTCGCTGCGTTTGCTTTCCTAGGTAAAAAGTGAAAACCATCGAATATGAATTTTAAGAACTATATTAAGATATTCTAAATTCTCAGTGAAGGAGTTAACCATTTTCTCTGTCTTTATTTTTAAGCACAAATCTAAATAGCGATGACTGTTCATGCCTAATAGCATTAGTGAATCACCGTGGTGGGAAGGGACCACACGAGGTCTCAGGTACAGCCTCTTGCTCACAGTTGGGTCAATATTGACTTCAGATCAGGGTTTTGTTCAGGCAAGACAGAGCAGCCTCCAAGGACAGAGACTCCCCAGCCTGTCTGGGCAATGTAGTCCAGTGCTTAATTGTTCTAATATTTTTTCCCCCCCTTAGAGTCAATCACAATACCCTGTGTTTCAATTTATGACCATAGTCAAAGGACAAAATTGCTTTTCTGATGACTTGTGTCCTATCTTGAATGCCAGGCAGGACTGTCAACCCCATAGAGCCCATTCAGCAGTAGCAGTAGCTTTGCATTTAAGAAGATGGCTGCTGCCTCCATTATGTATTTCAGCTGTATTTTTGTCTGAGCTAGTCCCCATTTTAATGTGAATAAACAAGCACAGTGGGAATGAAAGGATAGAAAAATACAATTGTGAATCACATTCTGCCATGGCATCATCAGCATAGTTCCATCAATGTCAAGATGTGGCCCAGTATTTTTTTTTTCTCTTTAAGATTAAAACAGACAGAATTATGTGGTTCATTACATGCAACTTCTAACTCTTTAAATGTTCTCCTTTTCTAAACATAGTAATTTTAAAGAAAAGTTCGAGCCACTGGTCTTTATAATTATTCTCTGAGTGATAGCATAAGGGTGTTTCTACTGGACTAATTATTATGAAAGCATATTTGCCACCTAAGTAAAAATATTTTGAGTTTATAAAGCAGTTTCCATCTACGAGTAGGAAAGAATTTCAAGCAATCAGTCTGCTTAGTGACTATGTCAATAAGTAACTTATACCTAATTTTATTGTCAGGGAGTACTGAGAAAGATTAATGCTTTTATCCTTCAGAGAGATGTTCCTGCACTGGTCCTTGTGTGAGATTTGCCAGTAGACAAGGGTGCTCTGATGTGCAGTCCAGCCTCCTCCCTTGCACAAAGTTTGTCTGTTTGGACATAGATTTGGAAAAACAAAACCTGCATGAATGTTTCTCTGAAGTGATGGCTTTGAAACACAAGTCCAGATGGCTCAGTTGTACAGTGGGTTTCACAGCTACGGCACAGAACACTGAACAGTTACAGGGGAAAGTAGTGCTAGTATCCTGGTTATTCTGTCCAACATAGCAAACATTCTGCTTGGAAGGAAATGAGTTAATTTGGAACCAGTTACTTCAGCTTTGAATGCCAACAGGAGTAAATTTTCCTTATTAATATATGGAGATTATTAAGTGTGAACAGTGCTTTCTTTTTGAGCTGAAAATTAGCATGTTTTTTTTCACTTTAGGGAATGATTTGTGCTGCTTTTTGGCCTACCCAGTGCTGGTGCTGTTTAGGTGACTACTTTCTCAAGCAGCCCATCTTACAGGAAAGCAGAATTGCTTCACAGGAGGGGAAGTGTGTATCGAGTTGGTACAGTGCAACTAGAATGAAAAGATATTAGTTTAATGCAGTTAGTGATAACTTTGCAGCTCTGCAGAAGGGAATGGGCATGATGGATAACTCAGAAAGTGCCTGCTCAAATAATTTGGTCCACAACTCTAAAATTAAGTCCGAAGTAATTGCTACTTATATCAAACCAAACAGCAAACAAGTGTCATTTCTCTTGGAGTATCAAGGGGCCAGAGTCTTAGATGGTGTAAATTGGTGTTTACAGTAGCCAAGAATGTGGCCTGCATTGTTGGCTTTTCTTCTTTCCGTCATGCTTGCTAATTACTAAATGAAGGTGCAATGAATTAGCAAGTGCATTAACCAAGGCTTTCTCTCACAGCCTTTGTGAGCCCTTCCTTGCTGCTGCTGTGGTTGGGCTGATTCCTCATTCCAGTCACAGGCATTTTCATGAGAACAGACTGTTTTTGACACTGGGCGCAGCTGTGGCTCAGAGAAGGCTGAGAAGATGAGATTAAAAATTTCTTCAGCCATAGCACAGCAGCAGCAGAGGAAACAAAGAAATCAAACTATTAAAAACTGCCAGTTTTAAAAATTGAAAACCTTTTAAACAACTTGTTGACTCAGTCTTTGGTTCCTGTCCCTTTTGAGCCCTTCTCCAAGGCATTTTGGAGATCAACATGTTTCTCTCTCCTCAAGCAAATAAAACATTTCTGACATCTTGGCTGCTTCCTCCTATCTCTCCTTTCTAACATTTGAATTGCTTGCTTCCCCTCGTCCATTCAAAATTCCACTGATCTGATTATTTTCCTTCCTAACTTGTCCTTTATATACTTTCCCGTCTTCCTAACACTGTGCTTAAATGTGCAGCTTTAAGAAACACCTGAGCATCAAGGCTTTTAAGTGAACTCAGTGCACAAACTGGACTCTGAAGTCTGCTCAGCAACACAGCATATTGTTCCCATAGATGCCCTGGATCCAGCATTTTAGAAAGTTTAATGTTTAATTATCAGGGATTTGAAGCTGCTGTGTAATGTTTTATTTATGCTGAACAAAGTTTCTCTGGGAAATATATGATGCCACTTTTGCAAGTCTCCTAGAAGGACTTCAAGCACTACAGGAAATTAAATACAGGCGTAAACATTCATAAATAGTGTTAAGTAACCACCCAGGCTGGGAAATTCATGGTGTATATTAGCCTGGTGCTTGGAGTCAGTAGTTCTGAGCTTTAGTGCTCCAGCATTGTACTAAGAGGGTCACTGTTGCTACCCACAGCATGGTGAGAGGAACAAGGGGTATGGACATGCCAATGATTTCTTGTGCATAAACAAAGGTATCCCCATAGAGCAACTCTAAGTAATTGCCCAAATTCCAGATCATGTCCTCTGCCGTCCCACAAGGATCACAAGATAGCTAAACTCTTTTCCATTTACCATGCCTAAGAGGCTGTCAGTGGTAGATGTACGTTCCTGTCTTAGCCCGCTTCATTTGTAGTTAAGTTTCATCTGTGTTGTGGTGAGCAGGGAGGTGAGTTACTGGATTTTCTGGAGAAGTAAAAATTCTCTGAGTGGATCTGTAAGGGGTGGGAGGAAGCCTCAGAAATGGAAAAAAAACCCAGTGCAGTCCTAAATAATGGGGAAGGGGGAAAAAAAACAGTGCAGTCCTAAATAACGGGGAAGGTAGTTTAAAGATAGAGACATCTCAATAAGAAGAATAGATTAAGGTTTCAAGAAACACAGTGATGAGACAGAAGATTACTGAAGACTTTCTAAATGAGAGTTATACAGCTGATTAAATTCTGTGTCCTGGGCACCTCCCTTCCAAATTCCTCACCAAAATTTCACAGCAATCAACGCCTGTCCACAGCTATTACATCTTACAGCAAACCCAGGATGTACTAGCAAAGTGTTACTAAGGATGAGCAGTGATATTCCATGGTATGACATTTTCTGTGGCCACATGCCCTGGGTATTTAGCTTGTTATAGACTCCTCTCCATCTTTGCAGAAGTGCATTAGGTCTATTAACACTGGGGTTGATGTGCAAGCCTCGTTGTGTGAGGTGGGCTTTGCATTTCCCTGGTTATGTCACAGCCTCATTGCCTTCAGGAAAACCACAGAATGGACATCTGGCTGGGATGTATGAGAGCTGCTGCAACAGCCTTTGATATTGGATAAACTTTTCCAGTGTCATGGTTCAGATAGGAGGAAAAAAAAAGTTTCTCTTTTGACTTAATGTAGAGGCATTTGAGGATAATGAGGAGCCTGTATTTCCAGCATTCATCCTCTAATAGTGATGGATTGGAAGGTAATACATGATGGTAGCAATCATTTGACTAAAGCAGTAAGATATGGCTTACTAATTGCAATAATGGCTCAGGTTGCACTAGAAAAAATGTTAGGTTGATCAACTCATCCCATTTTCCTTTTGACTTTTTTTAGCTGTAATATTGCTTCTTGAGGTGCCCAGCCACGTGGATAGTTGATGTAAGACTGACAGCTAAGACTTGTCCTGCAGCTGCTGGCTGTGCCAAGAGAAGCTCTCTCTGCTGCACTGCAGAACGGGCTGCTGTGTTAAGGGTTGCTTAACACCTATGTTGCTGAAAATCCATGACTTTTCAAGGCCTTTTTTGCAGCCTTTGCTAAGGCCAAGAACTAAGTTGAGGCTAATTTGAGAGTAGGTCCTGATGAGACAAAGCAACTATCCTTCATGAATAACAATAGCACAATCAGGCCCTAAATGAGAGAGTTAGTCAACTTTTCTCATATGTCTTCTATAAATCACCTTCTCTCTGTTGGCATCTCTTCTCCCTAGAGAAAAGGACTGACTAACAACATTTTTATTACTGTGAGCAGAAGACAACAGTGGGACTAAAGAGTCAGGATGCCTAAATGTTATATTTCAGACATACTGAGAATGGTCATTGTCAGGGTTTAGGGTCAGGGCAGCCCCTTAGACCTGTAACAGCCATTCTCTGTTAACCCCCCTCCCTCCCCAAAGGGGGGAAGAGAAAAGGAATAAGGGAGAGAGACTCAGCAGTCTGACAAGGGAACAGGAACAGCTTGAATGAACATGGAAATAATAATAATAAAAATGGAATATGTACAAATATACACAAAACCAATACAGAACCCAACCCCCCTGATGGCAATTACACCACCATCACCACTGGTGCTGTGGAGCAGGCACTGGGGGAGTCCCAGGCTGGGCCCAGCAGCAGACGGGAGCTGTGCTCAGGAGCTGGGTTCTGGTGCTGGATTCAGGACACACCGACTGGGCTCGAAGGCAGAACGGACAGAGTCCTCCTGGGATGCTCCAGGGAAGGAACTAGAAGAGGACCTGAGCCAAGCCCAGCAAAGCTGTCAGAGCGGGCCAAGAGGGTAGAGGAGCCTGGGAGCCCCCAGAGAGACAGCGGTTCTAGACCCTCCAGATCCCTCAGCTTTATACCGACTATGATGTCTATGGGCTGGGATCTGTGACTGGTCAGTTTGGGGTCACCTGCCCTGTCCCCTCTTCCCTGCAGGTGCCACCTTTCGCTTTCTGCACCCCCCAATGTGGTCGGTGCACAAGATCCAGCGGTGGCCTTGGTCTGCACACCAACCCTTGTTAGGAACTCTGCCCATGGGAAAACAGCTGCTGACTGCAGACGATGCAGTTAGAGAGAAGAACTGGGCTGGAAAGTGAAATCACTGAGCAGAATCAGTTCTGTTCTCATTCAAACCAGGACACCAAGTAAGCCAGGCAGAGGGAAGAGATTCTTCTCACATCCCACCGCGAAGTCGAAATGCTAGCTGTTATCAACCCAAAGCAAACAAATGTCCAACGCCCATAAAAGACATATTCTGCCACAATGACAGAAAAAAGTGTGACAAATTAAGGTGTCCCTAGGTCAAACGCAAGAAGTGCTATCACCTTAACCCATCGATCAGAAAATTGTTGGTATTGCCACTTCAAAACAATGGTTAATTAGTACCAGGGAGAACGGTTTCTGATGGAACGTGACCTCTTGTTGGCAGAAAGACACCACTCCAGCACCGAGCAGATTGTTTCTGCCCCTTTGGGAGATCTCGGTAGTTTCAACTGTGATTCTACAGTTAATAATGACCAGGTCCAACACTTTGAAGCATCAGGCAGCAAGTGAAAAATCACAGGAGAGCAAGCTACAGCACAACTCAAAGCAATTGCTTTTGCACCTAATCAAAATAGGAGAATTTGGCAGAACAAGGAATATAACGGATGCACTCAGCACACACCAAAGGTTCTGCCTGAGTTGCTTACCAACAGAATCAAGACTTTAGAACACTAAGACAGCAAACTTCTAATAAAAATATATGGACTCCAAGGAAGATAATAAAAATAAACTATAATCTCGGATCACACACTACATAGACTTAAGATATGTAACAGTATCACAAATGTCCTTTCTAATAGCACTGAGAAATATTTCTTTTTCTTGGAGAAAGCACCAATTAGAAGGTGTTTGAAAAGAATACTAGACCTAAAGAGAAACACCTGCCTAAAACATGAGAAGATATAACAAAGATCCTACTACTCAGTTCAGTAAAAGAAAAAAAAAGTGAATATTTACCTTGTAAAATTCCTACCTTCTGGAAACAGGACTGTAAAGTGCTGACCCATCAGCTTTCCACACTTTCACATAATTTATTGCATGTAAGATTATCCAAGTATTTGTTAGAAATATATTCTTTTCTTCTGGAGGTCAGTAGAAAGTACAGCATCAGAGATGTCTTCATGGACATTTAGTTTTTCCCAAAACCTTCAGCAAATGAATCTGTTACTTTCTGCATATGGAGTCCTTGTACTGGGCCCTTTTTGTTTCCAATAACCCCTCGATAAAAGGCAGGTTATGTGCAATAAGGACAAATGTACTCGAGGTCTGATTGGCTATAAAAGGCAAAATGCTTCAGAAGTTTTAAAACCACTTGCATTTTGTCTCTGTATCTCTATGGTTCTATATATTCTCAACATTCAACTGTAGAATGATCAAAAAAAAAAGAAAAAAAGAGCTTCAAGCTATGAATTTCTCTAGGAGAATCTACATTGCTTACATTGTCCAGTGCTGATAAGCAGATTGGATATTAGCATCTTGGATTCCCTTTTCACTTTTACTTCAGATTGCTTCAAAGCATTAAGAATCCGTTGCAAAGCTTCCGTGTAATTCTTTGCGCATTTGCAAAGTGTACGTCATCTTGGTTGTGTTATGAGAGCTTCCAAGATGTGGATGGACTGCTGCGAAGATACACTGAGAGATAAAGAAAATAGGAAATACACTTCCTTCTTGACTACCCATACGGTAATAGATGTTGAGTGTTACTTAAGTTCCAGACTGAAAGCCTGACTGAAGACCCCAGCTGGGGTGTGGGGGTGTTATCAAAACCTTAAAAACACCAGTTCACCTGTACACAACCCACCCAGCTCATATGCACTGGTAGTCTAAATTTCAAAGTTCCCCTCTTCAGACTAGCCAGAAAATTAATCTACTGCTGGGGATTTTTTTTTTACCTCCTACTGAATCATCCTTCCTACACACCAAAGAGGAGTCAAGCATCTCCAGTTCATTGCCAGCGTGCATTATGCCACTGAAATGATACCTCTTCTTGACATACTTCAGACAAAATTACTAACAACAAATGGAAGAACAAAGGACCTGTCTCAAGGAAGCCACACTATAAGCTGATGTTGCTGAAATGGACAGTGGGTGTATAGAGGTGAAATTCATCACTGTTTGGTAAAAAAAAAATATCTCTCTTCCCCCCACAAAGTGCTGTAGAGGTTGAATTGCCATGGAATACAAATGAAGACGTCTGAACATATATATGATGAAGAAGGAGGGAGAAGAGGCACACTGATAAGGTCAACTTCTACTGATAAAGGAATACCCTTCCTGCACCAGGGCCACCATGCCAAATGGACTCAGCTGAAGGGACAAAGGGGACAGGACACATGCTACCCTTGATAAATGGAAAGAGAAAAAACAACAACAAACCACTATTAGGATTCAAACCTTCAGTGGCCCAAAAGTCCTGTATTTAGCTTTCCACTTCTTGTGTAATTGCTGAAAGCAATACGTTCCTACAGTATCCTCCTTTGCCGAACACCCCACTCCCCGGGCATCGTCAGAGTCTCTCGCCTGGTTCAAGCACATCCTCCTCTAACCCAAAAAGCGTTGCCTGGTCTGCTCCTGGAGATCTAACATTTGTCCCCTGTGACCTGATTTTTGATCGATGGCCAGAGCAGCCATCTGCAAAGTACTCAAGGCTGTAGCAAAAGGCATCTCTGATTTCTTTTCACTGCCTTAAATGGACTTGCAAAGTCACCTTGAGCATACAAAGATGACTTCTGTTTCTCTTGTTGATGAGCTCTCAGATGATGTGATTAGGAAGTGTTTGATACCAGGCTGCACTGCTGCTGGGAGGATTGATACTCTTTTGCCTCTGTTCTTTCCGGCTTCTTCTAGGTTCTGTTATCAAATGGAAGTTTTTAACTTACCTTATTGTGCTTCTGTGGCCTGTTTGCCATGAAACAGAAAAAAAAAAAATATCTAACGATTTTTGATCCAAACACCCCAGGCTGTTACAGAAATTAAACATCCTGAAAACAATTATTTCTCATTTATCAGCAAAGCAGCCATTCCCCATCTGCTCGTGCTGTTCTGCTGCTACTCTTACCCTGGTCAGTCCATCTGAGTGGCAAGCTCCCTGTTTGCTAAGGCTTCAGACAGCAGGGCTTTAAGGCACTTTTTTTTTTAAATGCCACATCTTTAATACACCCCAGAAAATGTTTCTGAGAATAGAATTCTAAGGAGAAACTTGGTGTGTTCTTGTTTGTTGCACAGTAACAAAGCAATGGAAAAAAAAAAATAATAAATCACTGTCACAAGGCAGGAAATGTCTAAATTCTACCTCAGTGTAACATAAGTACAGCTATGCCAAACACATTATGAAATAAGAACCAAGTGAAGTAAATTTTTGTCTTTATGTAGCAGCACATAATTGAAATGGACAAAGGTCCCAATGTACCAGATGAATCTTGAAGTATTACACTTAAAAATATCCAAAATAATCACAATCATTTCCCTCCGTTGTGTCAGAGGATGTGCAATACGGTATTTTGTTTATGTGTCGTATTCTGCAAACTCCCTTATACTTCTTTTTGCCTTTGAGCTCCGCTAGTCCTATGGTTGATTAGTTAAGACGTTCCTTTCAACAGCTACAAGTCCAGAGAGGCAGGGAACAGCAGAGAAACATAATTATTCTAGGGCATCATCAGAACTCAGCAATGCAGACTGCAGTGACAGAGGTAGGGAGCAGAAGGAAGAGTATTTTCCTGAGTCAAGTCAATACTCAACTAAAAAGGAAAAAGCTCTCTCTTGCCTGCAAGTTGGGAAACTAAGAAATGAATACACAGGAAAATTAATTTCCCTCTGGTATTATAACCCTGCTATTCACCGTGTTGGGAAATAACAAAAGAAAGGGAGAAGTGGAATAGCTCAGATTAGATCCCCTTGGAAAAGACAGACTACAGGTTTAGAAGCATTGTAGCAAGCCCAGACGTATGACATGTTTCTGCCCTTTAAAGACAAGCAAAGCAATAAAGACGAACCCAAAGGTGTAACTAGCCACACATGAAAACACGGGATTTTAGTTCTCAGAACTGGTGGTCATGAAACTAAGGGGGAATAATCCTCTCTTACAGTTCCAGCATCTAATCTCACTAATACTACCTTCAGCTGAATCAGGGAAATTGCTGCCTTGTATCTTATCAGATGATACCACCTCCAACGTTTCATTGGTTTATATTATTATACACACAATCTTTTTCTGCTAGAATTTCTACTCTGTAAATTTACTATTAGTCACCAATTTCAGTAAAGACAATGCCACCTGGAGAAAAGTAAGCCAGGCAGCTAAGAAGCCAGTCATCTCTGGCATCAGTAACAGGATGATTGGGGGGGGTGTAGAGAAAGAACAGGACATTAGAGACAGCAACATGTATGGAGATGGGATAAAAGTCTTATTGTGACTTAACTCGAAGGATCTAATGTCTATTGTGACTTAACTCTAAGGCTCTGGCTAGACAATAACTCTTTTCTCAAACAAAG
The DNA here is from genome assembly GCA_033439905.1 of Ceryle rudis. Lineage (NCBI taxonomy): Eukaryota > Metazoa > Chordata > Aves > Coraciiformes > Cerylidae > Ceryle > Ceryle rudis. The sequence goes on from JAAGNO010029794.1 coordinate 46,144, forward strand.
TATATCTAACCTGGACTTTATGAAAACATTTGATATAGGACTATCTAAAACCAGACAGTTAGTAAGGTCATACAAAAGATGTGTAGGAAATTATACTGCCCTGACAGAACAGATCATACCCAGTACATGGAATGATTATAAGCAAAGCTCTTCCTTCTTGGCATTAATATTCTTTAGTGTTTGAGCATTAAAGAAATTTCTAATGAAACAAAATCCGCAGACACTGTTAAGACAAAGGAAGGTTGGAACAAATAGAGCAAAAACTGGATAACATTGCTACAGTCCTCAAGGTTAAGAACAGTAATTTAGGTAAACACGGTTACAAAATGCCAAGTAATGACTAAAACTATGCAAAATAAATTCTACCAAAAAGCTAGAACCCACTGCTGGAAAAACTGGAAGGGAAAGACCTTACTGTACTACTGTTCCAGGAAAGACGATCATTTGTGAAAGTTGTGCAGTTGTGAAGAAAGGCTGGCTCTTGGAAAACCATCAGGATCGAAGCCATGGTGTAACAGGTGTCATCTGGGAAACTGTTCATGGTACTACTTATTCCTAATGAAGGAATCCTAATCTGCATTTCTCTTCCCATACTCTTGGATAAGGATGTTATAAGAGACTGACATATTTGGTATCATGAAATGAAGCCTATGAGAATCTATGCCTGCTTGCTTTCAATGTATTATGAAGATCCTAGCAGGGGCTGGGGGAAACAAGGATTTTAAAAAGACGTTGACATGAGCAATAAGTATAATTTCCTGCTTTCATAGCCATGAAAGCACGTGGGGTCAAATTTAGAGAATTTCTCACCACCACCAGAGAGCAGTGGTGAAACAGGCACTGGGCGGATCAACAAGGCAAGAACCCAAGCTACTTTCAGCATGCAGTTTAGCCAGTGTAAAGAAGTGATTATGACTTTTGTACCTGCATTGGGCAACTCAGAAAGTCACTTTTAATCTTACTTACTCTACCTACCAGAATTTTTGTCTGAAGCAATTCACAAAGATTAGACAGACTTGGGTTTTTACCTGAAGAGAACAATAATTTTCTAAAGCAGCATGAAAGTGTTTCAAAACACAGTTCAAGTATTACTTCTATCCACTTTCTTTTCTTGTTAGTACAATGAAAGACAGGGTAGCTACGTACAGTACCCTGATTTAAATCCATTTTGGTTTGGGAATTCTGTTACAGAGCTAAAAGATCCACAAAGGAGCTCTCCTACAAGCACCCTAACCTCTGTGGTAAATTAAACTCCTACCTCATCTATGATACAAGTGCTGTGTTCTTCATACCATAACAATTTTGAGAGCTCAATACCATGTTTTTTCCAGGATTGTTTCTTTAAAGATAACTTCAAACTTCTACTCCAGATGAAAGGGAAATTTCAGCCCAGAGGTATCACATTCCAAGTCTGAAGAAGTGCTCTGATTGAAAAGTAGGGACATAATTTAATCTTCCGTTTTGTGTAAGGACTGAACCTGGAAGATCTTCCCTGGGAGTGTTTCCCAGAGTGGGTCCTGAAAGCATGACAGGCAAGGGAGATCTAGTTTGTGAATCCCAAGAAGATTCGGGCATCTCACTTCAACAATTAAAAGACACTGGCTTAGCAAATCACATTCTCAGTAAAAATCTCTGTCAACCTAGTTAAGCCAGTAGTTTTCTTGCCCATTAAAGACAGCCTACCATACTGGTAAAAAGGCTGCAGGTATGAAATTTTCAATCAAATGCTATCGATAGAAATTCTATATAAACTGCAGAAAACCCCCAAACAACCCTGATTTTCTCTACTGTCAAAAGAGCAAAGCCCATCATCACATTCGCTGCTGGTGTATTTCAGCATACAGAAGGGTTGAACTTTAATGATAAAGCCTCATTTTGCTTATTTTATGCATGCAAATCATTTCAGAGAGCAATGTCACATGTTTAATTCAGGAAAGGATTTAAATTCCAGTAAAAAGAATGAAATCTGGACACAAAGCATATTCTTAAAAGCTTTCTAGAACAGGAAAAAAGAAGCTCAGCTGTACCAAGTTCTTACCAGACTGTAGCAGAAGCTACTGTCATTTTGTACTTCACTGCACACAGAAATACCACGTCATGTTTTATATTACAGACACTACTTTAAATAGCCACAGACTTTTGTGTACTGTATCATAAAATATGCCATTAATTTCCATTGTGCTTCCTGCATCCTACTCAATACACACCAGCTATATTTCCTCTGATTCTCCTGAAAAAGGAAAACCTATCTTCAAATTGCTGATACGACCTTAATTAGTGCCAAATAATGCATACTTACAATATTGTCTTTATAAAAGTGATCATGAATTTTTTTTTTCCTCTGATACACTTAAAGAGTCCCTGAAGATATCTCAGAGAAAAGAGAATTTTATTTCACAGCACAACCTTTATCCACGTAAGTTTGATAGAGACACCATCTATATATCAGGATATATAAACAGACTGCATTGCATGCATTGAAAGTTTAACCACACCACAGGGGTTAGGAAAAAAAAACACAAAACACCTATTTTCAGGACAATTCTAACCTCTTGCCATCATTTATTAATGGAAACAAATTGCCACATAGTTCAGCAGTGAAGGAGGATAAAGAACTAATCATAATCCTTGTGCTCCTCACATGACTCCAAACAAGGCATCTGAATGAGACTTTTAAAGCTGTAAACTGTCCATCAAAAACCACAGTATAACTGCTGCTAATCCTAGTGCCACAAATTACCAATCCATCTGGAAAGCTATTTTTTTTGCATGCGTTTACAAGGATCTAAATGTCATCAGACAGAAAGACAACTAGGTTAGTAGCATGTTAAAAAACAAACAAACAAAAGAAAAAACAACAAAAGAAAACCCAAACCTCTGACCATAGAATAGGTAGGTTTTGCAGAAGTACTTACAGCTCTCAATCTCCAGCGTGCAGTTCTGCTCATCCAGCGGGTATCTCCGTAGGTCCATCATACAAGCAGCTGTTGTTGTAATTCTAGGAGGAAACATAAGAGCTTGTGTCCAATTTTTCCTTGAATGCACATAGTTGAAAGAAGAAAATATACTTTCTATATAACTCATGCTCTTGCCTGTTTTTACTGAAATCCCGTGTCTGCTGCTTACTTGCAGCTAATGCTGCTCTAAGAAGGCTATGCCAGTCTGGTGGGCAAACAGGGAGCTTCCCACCTCTACAGACCAGTACAATATCAACCAATTTCTCCTGACAAAATGAAGCATGGATTAGGGTAACAGTATTTCTTTCATTTCATAGCAGAGGACTTGAAGCCAAGAAGGAAAGCTTCGCAGAAAGGTGGCAGTGGAAAGCTAATGAGGAACAAAGACACGTGTCGTATCCTGGGTTAATATCTTGATCTCTTCATGAAACTTAATTCTTCTTCCTTCTGTACTCAATAGTACTTTGTAAAATGAAGTATTTTTGTACCTTTGTGCTAGAAAGCAAACTATCTTCAGCACCTTTTTCCACAAAGCATTTAGACCTCATTTGTGCTTCTAGATTTCACCACACCTAACGTTAACATGTGCCAAGCGTGCCCTGCACATGTTGAGAGAAACATCTGCCCTGTCAGTGATCTTTTGCTGATAAACCTCACGGAGAGGTATCACCCTAAGCTAAATATAAACCAAGGCAAAATTCTCAGCAGCATTTTAACAACTTTCTTCCCCTCAAGTCTTCTTAATGTCTTGATAAAAAGAATTGGATACCAGAAAAAAATTACAGCTCATGCCTTTTATTTGGTTGTGGAGAGGTTTATTGTTGTGTTTAATACCCTCAGTATTTCCATATCTATCTGTACATTCTCGTCAGGAGTTATAGAAGAACTTCAGTAGTTCACAGAGGAAAAGACGAGAGCACAGACTTACAGCCGAGGTCTAAGGGCACGAAAGAATGATGGCAGATACTAACCTGGTCGACCACTGAGTTTTCTAATTCTATTTCTCTGCAATAAACCCATCCTTCCTATCAGAGGCTACCAGACCAGGGGCTACAGTGTAGAGACAAATCTCAGCAAAGTGTCTGCTCACACTGATGGTGGAACTGAGCACTCACCATTCTGATCACCCTTCAGTAGGATGGTTGAGTGCAACAAATACCACGAAAGGGGCCAAAGGCTGCAGCCAGCCAGGATAAAAGCTCCATAGGGAACATTATCAAGTAACTAAAATACATAGGGTCTTACCTCATCAGGAAGTCAAGAAAAAAGAAGTGGCACAGTAATGAAAATTATTGGTAGAGCAGAGTTTAAATCAAGCCAAAACAGCAGTGTTGAATAACATATTTAATTCAACTCGGTCGTTCATTCTTCTCTATAATGCAAATCCATTGAAATACAGAAGTCTGTCCTTTCCTCTCTTTGTACCTCCCTCATATTTTTACCTTGGCTTTTCTCACATTCATGGTAAGGTAGAAGAAGTTCTCTTTCAAGATTATTTAAACAGCAAAACTACCTTTAGATACTTTTTAGTGGCTCGTAATTCATGGTGAAGAATTAAACCAAACTACCGATGCAATTACCACCTTAGAATATGTCTGAAGTCAAGACACACGCCCTTTGTCTTTTGAGCTAGAAAGTTCATTACAGTAGTTAGGAATTCTTGACACAGGGATAAAGCCTCTTCCCCTGAGCAGAGCTACTTCAGTTTTCATAAAAGGATAAAAAATATTTTTTTATACAGCCTGGACTGGTGTCCAAAATATAACATTGTATTTTGCATAATGTAACCTTGAGAGCAAACAATGAAAAAGTGAAAGCTCTCAAAAAACAACACTGTGACTTGATGTATTACGGTCATTAGGGATGATAACAGAGTAACAGTGCTCAGGGAAACGATATGAAATGAAACACATTAACAGAAGATTAAAATATTAGCGTATGATGCAGTTCTGTAAAGAAAGAGTAACTCGGTGCTATTTTATGTTCTGATTCCCAGCAACGCAAGCCAATCTTCAGCTTCCTCTTTTATGATCTGTATTTTGAACATAAACTGATTTCAGAGCCCCAAAAAAACCCCAAACAAACCAAAACCAAGCTGACGCTGAAGAACTAAACTGACCAAATATTAGAAGTAGACCTAAAGAAAACTTCATGTGTTAAAACGAGCGTAGCTACAGTGCAAAGAAACCTGCACCACATGAACTCGCAAGGAAAGTAAAGTTTGCTATCAATAATTCAGAGTAATCAAGATAAACTAGTATTTCTGAGAAAGCTGAAAAATCTGCCCTGGTCTCCAAACCTTTGGTTTCAGACACTCTATGATTCAAATAAGAATTCTTTGGAATAATAGAATCATTTGGAATAATTCAAGTGGAAATTAGCAGTGCTCCTTTCACAGGCCAAAGCTGAAGACCATAAAGAACTTTTTTTTATAACGCTTCCAAACTTAAAGTGATGCAAAAAATAACACCCATAACAAATACTGTCCCAGCAGTGCTAATAGTTCTTCTTTTTCAGCGCTGTGTAGCGGACAGTTTTTCAAAATCCCATAGATTTTGCTGTTCCGACAAGTTCAAGTGGAATTTGAAATTCAAAATAGCAACTCAAACAGTTCTGATATTACCAGTGAGGAAAAAAATCAGTACTGAAAGATAGGAGAGCAATACTAATGATATGTGGAGATGGAGGGAATCCAATTCCCTCTCAGGGCTGCAGTGGCTCTGCAAAGCTATGGGGAATAAGCAGCACCAGAAACTTATCTCTGCCCTGGAAGGAAGCAGCCCTGACCTGCAATTACAGGATTACAGGCACAACTGAAATGATGAGCAAGAAGATGACAACTTCAGAAAGCTTCTCTGAGTGGTAGTATGAGAACTATGGAACACTCCCTCAGCTCTAGCACTGAAAGATCGTGTTCCTATTGAGTCCAAGACAGAGCTGGAACCTGGGAAAATTCAATTACTATTTCTCTTTAAATGTACACACATACACCCTGTCAAAAGCAGTGTGAGATTCTGCTGTAGATTTATGTATCTGAAGGCTGACTGACTCTCCTTTAATGATAGCAGCAGCAATCCAACGAGTCTGCAAGGATACCACCCCGGTCTGTAACAGCCTGCATCTCTTCAGCATGGACGTCATAAGAATCCTCCACACACGCTGACTGGGAGTCACAACCCCCCTGATTTAGTTACTGAAACCACATACTGCAGCTAAACCCTCTGCTCTCTTCTGCTTCTTGGAAACAGTCCTGCTGCGTGCCAGTTGGAGACATCAGTGGCAGCAGCAGCCAACAGAACCTATTTCAAATACATGGAAATATGGGAACAAAACCGTAATGTGATGAATTTCTCTCCTGGACAATAATATTGTAATTAGACACGTGTCAGGGTTGTTGGACATACTACCAGATCTACTATATATAATAGATTTCTTGCTAGTTACAGAGTTCATGGAGAATTCTTCCTCCTTCTGCTTATTCACATAAAACATAAGCTTCCCTTGTATGAATATAGGTTAAGAGTTATCAAAGGATAAACAGTAGTGACATTTCTACAAGTCCATCATTAAATCTGAATATTCAGCTACTGACTGCTATAACTCTTTCAACTGTAAACCGCAGATAGACTTGTCTCAGTTTGAGATGAAATTATATGCTCAGGCCTCCCAGAATCTGTAATACGTCCTCTTCTAATACCACTTCTCAACATTTCATGAGCATTCCAACCAAAGTTCCAACTTAGCTCATTTTTCTTACTCCATTTGGGACTCTCTATCTAATGACACGCAGATTTTTCCCCTTGTTTCTGTTGTGCAATCCTTAGGTACTCTCTGAAAGCACTAAGTGTATATGTTAAAGCTAAAAGGCATAATCCAAGTTAAGCATAAGAAGAATCTGATGCTGAAGTGTTTTCTAGATGTAATAAATGATAGGAAAGGAAACCTTCTGTAGGTGGTAAGTTTGACATGGGAGTCAGAACACATACAGAAACTTCAACCTGATTTAAGTTTTGGTGGTGTTTATACTGCTGGTAGGAGAAGCATACGAGATTTTTAAGAAGAAACTAAAATATACAAGCCTCTGATCTTTCTCGGGAAGAAGCTCTGCATTTCTCTGCCGAAGGACAGCCTGTCGTGACATCTGTATGCAGGCTGGGAAGAGTCACGGAAAACTGCAGAATTTGCCTGTTATTTCATGGTAAAGGAATTCTGACTCGGAAAAATCCATTTTTTTTTCTGCAGATTTCCATGCGATGATGCCAAATTTTCCGCCATCTTTCCACATATAGCTCTCCAAATTGTTCTTTCAATTAGATAGCATGGCCTACTACCCTGTCACCGGCTCCAAAACTCAGCCACGACATCATGTTCATAATATAAACCCCTGCAAAAAGCACACATCACTTTGCAGAAAAATCTTCTGGTACAATAAGCTCAGCTTTAGATGGACGTTATTCGAGCCTTTCTCTGAAGTAATACGTGGTTCTCTAGAAGGTAACATCCGTATAATACAATGCAGCAGCTATGGCAGAAGAGCTCAGAGGAGCACTTCATAATATTAATATTTTATCACTGGGAAATGGAGCTTTGTCTTTCAACATTCACTTCTCCCTTTCAAAAGAAATAAAATGAATAAAAGGGAGAATGCTAAAAGGTTAAAGGACTTACAGCAGAATGAAACAATATGAGCACAATAGCCAACTGATTCAGTATGTAATAACCAACCTCGGAAGAAAGAACTAGCATCTCCTCCACTTACAGGCTTTATAGTCCTCTTGCTTTATGACCATCACTAGAAAACAAACAGTTTTACGCTCAAATATTGTGGAAAACATGTTCCTCATTCCAGTTGTGCAACCTGAGTGTGTATTTCACTCAGATAATGTCAGCACTGAAAATAAAAGTGCATTATTTCTTCTTCTTTCTCTTGAAAATTTCAATTGCTACCACGCAAGACATGTCTCATAGCACAAAGAAATCATATAGCCAAAGCATCTTTAAACCAGCTGTGGTCTCTTAACTGGAAAAAAGTTTCTTATTCATGAATTTCTTACGGAAAATTGTACAACTCAATGCGTTTCAGAACATATAAACCACCTTTCTCGCAATCTTTTCAGGGAGGTGCATTCCAGTAATCCGACTTTACACAGAGGAGAGCATAAGAAGATTAACATTTATTGCATTCTCTTTAAAAATAGCTAACTTACAATTCTGATATTCCATTAACTTTTATACAGACTCTCTTGAATTAGGGAAGAGAACTAGAACTTTCTAAGGACGTACATGGATTTGTTGGCTTTTTAATCAATTCTCAGTGCCTAAATTAACTGGCGCTTAGTTCTACTGAATGTGTTGGACTGAAAACTTGTTCTACATGAACATTTTTATATCAGGATGATAAAGATACAGTGTTTAACTCAATAATTGAAGAGCTAGGGAAAAAAGGGAACACTTTCTCCCCAAAATATAAACTGCTTCAATGCACAAATCATGCAGATAATACGCTGCTAAAAAAGTAGAAGTAAGGAAGTACAGATTATCATAGGTAAAACAGTATGAACTTTGTCCTCAGGCTACCTTCTTATGGCCCTAAGAGAGTGACAGCTACAGCAGCACTGCCATCCTATAGCACAACACTCCTGTTTGGAAGGACACTGCCTCGTTTCCCTCAGGAGCCTGTGTCTGAATGTTAAATGATGTGGGGCTTAGAAAACAGTGTCTAACCCTCTCCTTCTCACCCTGGACATGTCTGCAGGAGTCAACCTCCAGCAACCACTGGACACAGCTCCCCGTGGAAACCACCTCCAAGTCAGTGGTGGTTCCACAACCTGCAGCTCCTGCAACCTTCCGCTGGTAGTGAAGAGCTTGTGCCCTGGACCATGAGCTCACACAGAAACCGCATTCACTTCTTTACCATGCTCTTACTCTATACTTTCTATGACAGAGCTAATCCTGGTAAAATCCTTTCTTCTCACAAAATGCCACCAAGAATATTACCAATTGCTTGCTTATTCAGGGAGGTGAGTGGATGGTATTTTCCCCATTTAGGAAGGAAGGAAGGAAGGAAGGAAGGAAGGAAGGAAGGAAGGAAGGAAGGAAGGAAGGAAGGAAGGAAGGAGGGGA
>JAAGNO010029794.1:55323-65912 GCA_033439905.1 Ceryle rudis
AAGGAAGGAAGGAAGGAAGGAAGGAAGGAAGGAAGGAAGGAAGGAAGGAAGGAAGGAAGGAAGGAAGGAAGGAATTCATGTGAAAGTCAAAACAATCTTCAGTAGAAAAGGCACATTGTTTTATGTTTGCAGCTTAGTTAGTAATTCTTACAGAAGAAGTAAGATAAGAGCCCAAAGCTCCTATTCCTCTGGCTTTTGTGCATCAGAATAAGAAGGCTTATTTTCCACAGGGAAATGTCAATAGAAATAATATAAATTTAAGTTGATTCTTCATAAGCAGAATTACTCCTAGACTCAAAAAGGTGGAAATAAAGTCAGTAAAAACCCTCTAGCACAGACTTGAAATTGCTGTTTCTTTGAAGAACCTTTCCAACGAAGCAGTAACCCATAAAATCCTAACTCTCACAAAATTCTGAGGCAAAAGTAAAACAAATTCTCCCTGTCCTAAAGGAGACACACTTTAAAAGCCGTCGAACAGGGAGACAATTAACAGACTGAAGGCCAACTGTGTAAAACATAGGAGAGTAACAGACACGGGTTATTATTTAGTAATTCAATTAAGACTCAAAATTTTCATCCACATAGCCTGGAACGCGAAGATAGTTGTGCTGCTTATGTGACTGTGGGATTTCAGCCAGACCATTCACTTTCTATTTTTTTTCCCCACATTAAAGAATCTAATACTTACCTTTCGAACTCTAGCAAAAAAATAAAGCTCCCAAGCATTTCTTTCCTCTTCACTCTGCTCTACCAGAACTTCACCACTGACAGGAATTAAGTATCTAATCAGTTTCTCTTCATTTCTCATCCTACTTTCTGTCTATAGACAACTTGACATTCCCCAAAAGGCATCAGAAACTTTTCCAGTAGCAGGGCAAAGTGACTGGTACAACCGATCCTGGGTGATTTCCTTACTGTGAAAGGGTGATAAATCCTCCTCTGAGCAGATCTGCAACTATAGCATTGTGTGCAAGCCCTTGTGCCTTTAAGTAACCACTATTACCCAGGCTATTTCTAGTACCCATCTATGTAAACTTTCCAGACAGTATTACTCTAGGCTGGTTCTGTCTATGAGAAAGTGGTAAACAAATTTAGGTTTGGTTTTGGGGTTTTTTGTTTTTTGGTTGGGGTTTTTTGTTTTTTTTTTTTAACATTTTTTTTTTCTTGTTCTGCTTTTACTGGTAACAGAGGATGTTCTCCCATTCCTTGCTCCCTGAATAGGTCCAAAAGACAAACAGCCATTCACCAGATGCTCGGCTTCAGAAAACAGAGCATGCCAAGTGATCCCCAAAAGTAAGAGCCACAGCTGTCCCATTTCACCCTGACCAGTTCTACCCACTACAGTGCAGGTCCCTCACCTGTGCAGCCGTAACACGCTCTGCATGCCTTGCAAACTGGGTCTCCTTACCTCTGGTAACAGATAGCTCTTTCACTCTCCACCTGAGAGGTCAGCTGTGCAAAATCACTTTTTTTTTTTAAATTTTATTCCTGATAAGAGCCGAAAAGCACAGCCAGTAGCTAAGCACATCAGAAAGGCCTTCATGTTGATGCAGCTCAGAATCTCTCCTGTCCCCAACTTCCCTCTCTCCCCAAGCTGCTTCTAAGCTTAACACAATGCAGCAAGGAACCTCCCCCTTTTCTACTACTGTTGAAAGAGCTGATTTAAATCTACTGCAATCATTCCTTACAATAAATCAGATACCCTTGTAAATGACTAGTCATGAGATCAGTATCGCTTGCTTTGCAAATAAACATTTCAGCTTCCCTCTGGCATTTAGGGAACAGTAAGAGACACCCAAACATGTAATTCCACTCTACTGACATCCTTTCAAATATCACTGTAATATCAAGTGCCAATAAAAAGAGATTACAAACAAATAACACAGATGATCTAAAAGCTCCAAAGCCTCTGAAGTTCTGCCTTCATGCTTTACATGCACTATGCTCACATATTAACACTACCATTTGCTACATAAAAAAAATGGACACTTGCGTATCATTTGACTTTTAATTTTACCAAATGACTGCTATTTGTAGTTAGTAGGTGGTGATGCTTCACCCCCCTGTGGCAAGAAGGTGGGGGTGAAGTTCATGTGATAGATGGTCAAGTCCCTCACACATTTTCAGGGCTCAGAAATCCATGTTTCATTGCTACTGGTAAAAGAAAAAGTAAAGAGAGATTCTAGAGGCTGAGCCTGTCCGTACTGCAATTAATCTCATAGCTACAATGTCTAGGAGTGCAATGCAATCATGTTTCTGATTCCTCACCCCATCAGCATCTCCAGGGGCTGCATACAAGGTTTTGAGAATAAATAAACACACAAAATCTCACCTGTAGTGAGAATCCTGCTTCCCCCTTCTCTCTCCTGCCCCTCAATCTTGATTGCAAGATTTGTGATTTGTATTTTCAAGAACACATCTTTCAGGACCCAAATTCAACCCAAAGATAAAGGAAAATGGGAACCCTATTTTTCAGTACTCCTTGGAATTACCTGTCTTGATATATACAGTGGATCTCAAATTATATCAAAGCATGATGTAAAAAGAAGAAAATAAAACTACATTTGAAACATTTAGAGCAATTCAATCTGGTTCACAACTGAGCAGCTGTATCAAAAAACCCTACCGATTTCATTTTGCCTTCGCGCGCATCGTGAGCGACGAGGCCCACGTCAACATTCGCATGTACACAAACATATACATAACAACACAAATTATGTATGTTCCTTAACTGTCCCTCCATGACGCCTCCTCTTCCTGATTTGTAGGGCGTATCCCTGCGTTTTTCTTTCCCTTTTTTTTGGCAGCTGAATACCATTTTCAATCCCTGCCAGCCAAGCCTAACAAGAATTGAGTTTCAGTGATTGAGAAGAACTACACAGCACCTAGTTTGTTATTCTTGATTTTACACCAATCTTTCTCATCAGTAATTCATGAACTGTACTTCACTGCTGCATCATCTAAGTCAATTTATAGATCTAAGACAGAGAACAGCTCTGACCAAAGTATCAATGCCATGAGACCCAAATTAACACCTAGCACTAATCCATACAGTTTCATTCCTAAGAACTTATTTATTTTTTTACCATGATTTTTATCTAATTTCTTTACATGATTTGATGTACCAATTCCTGGAATTCATACGTTAACAATATCATCTTACGGCAAGTTTTTCTGAGGTTTTAGTTTTTATAGCAAAGACTTACTATCATAGGACTGGAAAAAGTAATAAATATAGTCTGTCTGCATTATTTGATTTTTTTTTCTGAAGCTCTGACATCAGCATGTCATACAGACTGCAGTCAGTTTTCCAAACCATGTTAACTCCTGCACTTAAAAGTGCAGGCACAGCAGCACTGGGGGCCTATTTCAAGATATTAGAGTGGTACAACTGACATAATAGGTAACGACCTGGAACGTCTCATAGTGTTAAAAGGGGCACTGTGAAATTACAGATGAGTCCTCGGGGGAAGGTTTTAATGGTTCTTTCTGCAGCAATTGTCATGTCCATAAACTAGTTATTACTGAACAGTATCGAGTTTGTCATTCGTGAGTGAGAAATCTTTCCCTTAGAACAGGGAGAAATGTAAACAAGTCACAGAATCACAGAATATTCATGGTTGGGAAGGACCTCCTAGATCACAGAGTCCAGCCATACCCATAATAAAAAAAAACACCTAAAAAACCCCCAAACCTAAAAAACACCTCCATCAAACATGACTGCAAAAACACAAAACACACAAAATAACCCCCGAGATCGCTGCCACTGGAGCATGTCCTGAAGCACCAGGTCTACCCATTTCTTAAACACCTCCAGGGTTGGTGACTCAGTCCCCTCCCTGGGCAGGCTGTTCCAGTGCCTCACCACTCTTTCTGTAAAGAATTTCTTCCTAATATCCAATCTAAGCCTCCCCTGCTGCAACCATTTCCTCTGGTTCTGTCAGTCATTACTAAGGAGAAGAGGCCAAACTCCACCTCTCTACAACCTCCTTTTGGGTAGTTGTAGAGGTCAATGAGGTCCCCCCTCAGTCTCCTCCAGACTAAACATGCCCAGCTCCCTCAACCTCTCCTCACACAACTTGTTCTCTAAACCCCTCACGAGCTTGGTAGCTCTCCTCTGGACACCTTCCAGCATCTCAATGTCTTTCCTATGATGAGGGGCCCAGAACTGAACACAGTATTTGAGATGAGGCCTCAGAAGTACAGAGTACAAGGGCACAATAACTTCCCTTCTCCTGCTGCCCACACTGTTCCTGATAGAAGCCAGGATCCCACTGGCCTTCTTGGCCTCCTGGGCACACTGCTGACTCATACGAAGCCAGGTGTCCACCAGCACCCCCAGGTCCTTTTCTGCCCGGCAGCTCTCCAGCCACTCCTCCCCAAGCCTGGAGTGTTGCCTGGGGTTGTTGTGACTGAAGTGCAGGACCTGGCACTTGGCCTTGTTAAACCTCATACAATTGGCCTCGGCCATCGATCCAACCTGTCCAGGTCCCTCTGTAGAGCCTTCCTGCCCTTGAGCAGATCAACACTCCCACACAATTTGATGTTGTCTGCAGACTTACTGAGGGTGCTCTCAATCCCCATGGCCAGTCAGTGACAAAAATTCCAAACAAAAGCTGTGAAGAAGTTAGATACCAAAAACAGGGACTCCTCTCCCAAACAAGATTCCTAGAATAAAATTTAGTTTTGATACTGAAGTTAATTGTGCATCATATATAAAGTACTTCACACTAGCCTACTTGTCCCAGTACAGATCTGCAAGAGCAAGTATCCCTAAGTGCATTACAGGCATCAGTTACTGAAACCTCACAAAATGCAGAGGGATGGGATATTCATAAGGCAAAATGAATTCTTTCAGTAGCACAAATCCTCAGAATCCTCAAGTAGGATTCAGCAGTCAAATTATTTAGTCCAAATCAGGGACTACTCCTGACTGCTTCTCTTGCTTTTACCTTTGCCTAGAACCACTGCTCACGCACTTGCCACAGTCTCCAGAGGCTGAGGCTGCACTGGCAGGAGGGTGGGAGGCAATCTAACAGAACACAGAAGGACAGATTGGTTTTGAATTGCCTAGTTTTGTTTCGGTGATGTTTTCATTTCCAGATGAATGGGTTTGGTTGTAATTAAGCATATTGCATTGATTCTGTAGAACAGACTTCAGTAGTTTCAAAAATATTTTTTAAATATTATTTATCAATTAATTTTTTAGTGCTCATATTTACTCTTCCAAGTTATCTAAACAGATATGCACGTGTGCCAAACAGAGTATCAAATCCTGTACTAAGATGCCATGTGTGACAAAGATGGGTAATAAAAATACAGATAGTGGGTATGCAAATATGAGAAAATGTATCATAACGGGACACAGATTTTTAATTTCAGGACAATATTTTTAATTTATAGAACAGAGATTGCTCACTTGAAATGACTACCAGCATTCTTAAAATTGGCTACAATTTATTCCAGTTTTTCCTAATCATGATTTGTGGTAAAACACAGATATTATGTAAAACATCCTACACATGCACACTAAAAACTAACCCTAGGAATATAAAGCTATAGAACTTCACCCTTCACCTGAGCCCTTATGTCCAGAGTCTCAGTGGGGCTTCTCCACCCCAATTAACACCTCAGTTAACACCCCAATTAACAGCCCTATCTGGGGCTCTTTGAGCTGTCTTTAATAAATCAACCATTCCCATGTGAACGGTATTTAATTGCGGACAAAGAATAAAGATTTCGCAGATATTTTTAGGCCTAATTCACAGCACACAGGCTTCAAATGCCAGATTCCTATTAACGTTCGTTGACTTTAGGTAAGGCTCCTGCAAGGGGGGGAAGACAATAAAAGAAGGGCACATAAAGACAATGTTATCTATAAAATGCTACAGCAGGGGGGTGGGAAAAGAAGAGGATCCTCCTTATTCATATAAAGGCTTTAAGAAAGGTCTGACTTGGACAAAATAGGAACGGTTTATTCTGCACTTGTATTCTTAAAGACTGATATTCTTCCTACTTGGTATAATCTACAAGTAGACATCTTCAGAGAAAACCTGTTTTGCAGCTATTTCTGATCAGTCTCCCCCTCTGCTTTCTGACAGACAGGCCAACTGACATGATACCTAAGCCAGTGGAATTGGGTGGGTTTTATTTGACAATTTAAAAATGAACTGCTTTAAACTGCCTCCTCTCAGACTGGAGGTGTCATGCCTGGCCTCGGTGCTCTTCTCATCTCCTGCATTAGGCTTAGACCATCAATCCTCCATCTCATATCAGGTCCATTTTGTACACCACATAGACTTATTATCCACATTACTTCTATTATTATTCTCATTACTTCTATATTATTATTCATATTACTTCTATATTATTATTCACATTATTTCTATATTTTTATCCACATTACTTCTATTATTACTTACATTACTTCTATATTATTAAATTCTGTATTATTTACATCACTCCTGTTATTGAATATATTTATATTATTATCTATTGATATTACTTATCTTATTAAAGTAGCAGCCATATTATGTTGAGAATGGGAGTCATTTTATCCTTTACCATTTCCAAATCAGTATCTATACTTTATGCTAATTCAGCCTTAGTTCAGAGTTTATTTGATGCATGCGAGAAGCAGACGGGGTTTTTTTTACTTTAATGAGTGAAAACTAATGACTATACTTAACAGACAGCTACACTAACTCCAGCTATCCTGCTGAAACCCACACCATTTCCCAAGGGATAGATCTACCCCGTGTCCAAGTTAGGTTGTTCAGTCTTACCCTTTCTCTTCCACATCTTTATTTCAGAACTTTCATGATTTGTTCCAAATAGAAACAGGAAAAGCACCCCAAAAACTTCTGACATCACATCTAGCTGCATCATATACTAGCAAGAAGAACCGAGAGCTTGACTGGTTACATATAACACTGAACACCAGGGATCTAAATAGAAAAGCTGCATAGAGGCTGCTTTTTGATATTCAGTTGATCCTTCCCTCTTTCTCATAGAATAGCTTTGAAACTCCTCAGTAACTAGATCTCAAGGGCTGAACATACACTCCATATACTGAAAAAAGAAAAAAAGGAGTTTCCTGCTCATTACCATATTATCTGCAGAATGCTTTTTAGTAAATAGGATTTGTATTCATTCAAGACAAGCTTCAGTAATCTTACCAAGGTCCTTTTCTTGTCCATTTTAACGCTAGTAAGATCCATCAGTTTCTATCGGCATAGTTATTTGCATTTACAATCAATAGAGCTATTGGATTTGGAAGATCCTTGACTCCGACCAGAGCAAATTCTGTAGACAATGCTGTTATCAGGTAGCGTGTGAACCGAGTCTCGCCGAGAACTGGAAGAGTTCAACCGGTTCTGATCAGAGTTTAATCAGGTCTCTGCTTTCCAGAGACTTATGCAAACAGTGGGCATCCAGAACTGCATTTTAACACTTCATGCTGCAGTGGAAGTTGAATCAATACATAGATAATCATATCAAGAATCAATAATCATATCATAATCAATACATCAATCATATATAGGAAGAATTTCTTCTTGCATTCTATAAAATTTAGAACACATGTCCCTCATTGCTTTTCATGTTACCTTGGCTCTACACGAGACCTTCTTTTCTCAAAGGAACAAGTTACAACGAGTTCACATTTGAGGGGGATGAAGAGTCAGCTGAAAAATATCAGTCCTACCCTGAGTATGGCAAACAGGCTTTTGATAAGAAAAAAAGCTCCAAGTCAGACCTGTCTTGGAGCCATTCTCTGTATTCAGAGATTTTTTTAAATGATCATTTTGCTATAAGAAGAGCAGCTTTTTTCTTTAGAAAATTAAAAAACTCTTATCTTTCAAATCACTCCCATGTTTTACTTAAAAGTCTTTTATACATAAACAATAGGACATCACATGCTGAAGCTCCCTAAATTAAATTCAGAGCATTGGGAAGGCATTTACTTGATTAAATGCACAGGTTCTTTGAGGTGACTGAAAACAATGGCATCAACCCCCAAGGTGAAAGCATGATTTGCATAGCTGGTTCAGCACAGAGCCATCCCAGAGGCACAGCAGTGAGTCTGATGGCTGCTGTGTCCTCTTTTACACATCCTTACCCACTCCTGAGCCCAGGCATGGGAGCAAAGGTCATCCAGCCACAGCCCTTCAGCAAAATGTGGCTGACATCTCACAAAATCAGCCTGTTTGATATGCTTTAAAGAGGGGAATTTCCAGCAGGAAACCAAACATTTCCTAGGATTCACACTTAGAAAGCCAGAATTTCAAAACTCAAGCGTTAAAAGTTAGTTCCCCTATGTCAAACCTGCTGTTTATCAGAGGAATCTTCAGGGGACAACACAGTTTCCCTTCACCACCTGGCAAGAACACCTTGTAGTAATTCTCTTAATGTACAAGACCCCCAGGTCTTTCTCTGTCAGGCAGCTCTCCAGTCACTCCTCCCCAAGCCTGGAGTGCTGCTGGGGGTTGTTGTGGCCCAAGTGCAGGACCCAGCACTTGGCCTTATTGAAACTCATGGAATCAGCCTTGGCCCAGAGACCCAGCCTATCTAGATCCCTCTGTAGAGCTTCCCTACCATCCAGCAGATCGACACTTCCACTCAGCTTGGTGTCATCTGCAAACTTACTAAGGGTGCACTCCATCCCCTTATCCCAATTGTTGAGGAAGATGTTAAACAGGACTGGCCCAGTAGTGAGGCCTGGGGGACACCACTCGTGACTGGCTGCCAACTGGATTTAACTCCAGTGACTACGACTCTTTGGATTCATCCATCTAACCATTTTTTTTTTTTACCCAGAAAGCATGTGCCAAGCCAAGAGCAGTCAATTTCTCTAATACACTACCGTGGAAAACACTGTCAATGGTAGTTCCATATAAGCCAGTTCCAAGACTCTGATTTCACAATATTAATTTCACATAGGTGGTAAACCTCATTTCTAATCATAGACCAGAAATTTAGCAAATAACATCAGCAGTTTAGTAACAGTCTTGTTAAGGTTAAATGTTTTTCCCCTGATGTTCCTTCCAAGCTGACAAATGCGAAGACTAATCGCGCGAGCATCAGTACTGCACTAAGGAAGCAGCCGTCAGGAGTTAGGTGGAGTCTGCTTACACTGGAATCCACATATCACAGAGCTACGGACACTGAGGTGATAACCAGCTGGCTCAAAACTCTCTACTTCTCAGAATTTGTAGCAGTCAACAGTCTCAAACAGAGGACTGAAAACATGCAAGCATGTCTGTGGTGCAGTGGATGTGTCAGCTTTTCATTTATTCAAAGTCCTTTTCTAGCCAACTGGTGTGGTCAGGACTGCAGTGCCTTAACAAGGTCTTAACTTCTCTCTTCTTGGAATAGCAGAGAACCTCCTAAATTCAGAATACCAGCACCTCACTTGGAGGGCAAACTATGTATTATGCAAAGCCTTTGCATCTTCTGCGTTAGGCAAGAGAAACCAGAAACTGGGTGCAAGGCTACAAGTCTGTATGTAGGAAAACAAGTTCCTTTGAGGTCCTTTCTGTTCCTTTTTAGGTCACTTCCCCATTCACATGTCTGACTGTCTGTATCTTAGGAACCCTGACACTTGTCAAACACAGCCCTCAAAGGCACTCCTTCCTCCTGCTCTATCTCAGCATCCCTCCTCTGTGACCCAAAGGCTCGTTACCCCCTCACCCCTCCCTTTGCAAGCAGCTTCAAGCACAGAGTATTAATCCCTCTATTGTCACAGACAATACGTCTACTTGACGAGGAGACAGCAGAAGGAGGATTTTCATTGACAGGAGAACAACTGTTCTCTCAGTGTGCAAAAATAACTGTTAATGAGTAATCCTGACCTTCCTTTGATTCGACCTGGGACACAAGATCTTTCCAAAAGGAATGGCAAGCAAAATAAAGCATGAGGATCAAGCCCACTTGGCCTAATATTTGCAAATAAAGAGCAGGGATTGATGCTTGAAAGCAAGCAAGACTTAAATTAAGAGTAATATCTAGAAAATCAGTGACTTTTGTGAAAAACAAACCTAGAAAACATCTAAGTACAGAAATGGCCATACTCTTTTGTGAAAGAAGCTGTAGCAGACAATCTGGTGAGTAGGATAGCCACAGCACACAGAGGACATTAAAGAAGAAATTAAATTCTAAGGAACCGTCTGTATTAGTTGTGCCTAAATTATTATTTTTCCTGTTGTTTCTTGCAAACCGTAAGAATGAATAAATGTATGTGTAAGAAAGAAAAATGGAACAATAAAAAAAACCCAAACAGTAAAAACATTTTCTTTCCATGGGTCGCATTAAAAACACACTTGAATTCCAGTACTTTGGCATAAAAATGTTTGCAGTGAAACTTAAACACCTGTAAATCTTGGCTTAAGTTTGGCTATGTTACAGACTGCAAAGTCTGGGAATCTTTTGAGGGCATAAGGAACGACCTCCAGTTACACACACGAAACGGGCACTGCAAGTTTCACATGTTGTCAGTGGGAACAACATCATAGGATCATAGCAATGTCTGGGTTGGAAGGGACCTCTAAAGGTCATCTGGTCCAACCTCCCCCTGCTGAGAGCAGGGACAG
>JAAGNO010029794.1:67296-82488 GCA_033439905.1 Ceryle rudis
TACTCAAAAAATAACCAATGCTATTAAACAAAAGCACCCCCCCCCCCCCCCCACCAACTCAACCACCACTTCCAACAGGGGGGGGGGGGGGGGGAACGAACAAAATAGAGCACATCACAAATTTTAGAGGAAAATGATGACTCAGGGGATAAACAAGGTCTGTAATTGAATAAAAACTGACCACAGAAACACAACTGGCGTTCCCAAAGATTTAGAGATTGCACAGACTTTGCATTAGGAAATTGCTAAACAGAAAGCCTGGATGAGTGCAGTGATGAGGCAGAAGAGTAGAGTTAAGCGAAGCCAGAAGGGGACAGGATAATGTTTTTTCAAAGCAAACATAAGGAAGCAAGAGAGCTTTGTCCGGGCAAATAAAAAAATTTATCTGATCAATTGCAAAGTGGGGGGACACACACAGGACGGATGACACACGGACACAGGGGGTGAGCTCTTACACAGCCAGACATGGATCTCAACTTACCTATACAGTTTATTTTCTTTACTACTCAATCTTGAAAATAATATAGAAGTAGTGCTCAAACAGGGAAAGATTTTCCCAACAATGCCCCTTCTTTGCCAACATTCAGAGGCACTTGTGTATCTAAAGGGAAACTCTCCCATGTCCTGGCTACACTATACCTTCACTAAACATTTTTTTTAGTAGATAAATCCTCTGATGCAGAGCTGACACCCTGTTCTCCTAACTGCTATCACACTTTCAGGATGAGGACAAAAGATTATTTGTCACACTAGGTTTAAAATACCAGTGTCTTTGAAAAAGCACTTTGAACATCGCATTTTCCAGGCCTGGTAAAAACTGCTGAATAACAAGTAACAGCAAGAAATAGAACTTTTCACTTGCTCATGCCTGTCAAAACTAATGAACACAAATGAATCCTCATTTTCTGCCCATTTTAGGAAGCCTGTAAGTATGAGGATACCTTGTCTCTGTAAGTGATCCTGGGTTTCTGCCATAGGCACAGTATTAAGTTTGGCACGTTCCCACCCCATTTTGCAGAGGTGGGAAACTCGGGAGTTTTGAGATCTTTGCTCAGGCCCAGCAAACTCTCTAAGTTTATCAGCTTGGCCACCGGTAACATATGTAGCCTATGACAAAATTCAATATACAGATCCATTACTTAAAGCAAAACTAAAAGTTATTTTTACTATTAATGCACTGACAAGTGCAACTTAAGAGAAAAAGTGTTTTATAAGTTGTTTTTTGTTTTCTTTCATAAGATTAAGTCATAATTGTATTTCCTTTCTTGAAGATACATAGTCATTGCATCCTAATTGTCTTACATTGATTCCATATCCAGACCTTTGAACAAATAAGATTCTATAATAGCTATGACGAATAGCAGAAGCAATGCTTACTATTTACTTTCATTCTTGATATGGAGCAGATACTACTCTCCGTGCCCTTTTTCTTGTGTTCAATTCTTTGGGGTAGTACTCCAAGTGCTAACAATCTCGGTGCCTTTCCTCAGTCTTCCTATTATTTCTGTGATGAAGGCACAGCATGTTTTCCTAGCAAGTCCACCCATCACAGACACAGGTTGTATTGAAATTAAAGGTGTATCGAAATAAAATGAAAAGATTAAGCTTAAAGAAAATTAAGACAAAACAAGATGTGACCAGATAAGAGAGTTGGAATGGAAGGCTATCTTCTTCAGTGCATGAAAAATGACTTCAATACACACGGAAACACAATATTAACACAGCAAAACCAAACTAAACCTTAACACCACAATATCAGATTCTGAGATACATAGCACACTGTTCCAAACACGTACTGTTTTCGGATGGTTTTGGAAATAATGAATGTCAAGTGTTCAATATAACAAAAGGAAGAGTGCTATGGTATGTAAACGCACACTAAGCTTTGGGTCCGTACAGTTAAATCAAAGGTGCAGCAGAAGAGGTGATGACAGGAATCCTGACTGAAATAGTAAATGGCAGTTGCTGTTGCTTTACACCAGTGGGACCCCCTCTTCCTAATCATTGTGTATGAAGATCTTCATACTCTGAAACAATGGGATTTTCATCTCTTCTGGAATGGTAGCTGGTACTCATGACTCCTCAGATTCTTTTTTTTTTTTTCTTTCCTTTTGTTTTGTTTTGGGTTTGGTTGGTTGGCTTTGGGTTGGTTGGTTGGTTTTTCTGTGTTTGGTTTTTTTAAGCTAACTAAATATTTTTTAAATATCCTAACTCTGAATCTGGAAAAGACTTCGGGACCCTTCAGAACCAGGTTTATGTTTTATGTATTTGTATTATTAAAGATACATATAACTGCAAACTAAGATCAGCTTCCTGGACACCAGCATTCAACATTTTATCAGTGTCCTTCAGTCTTAATGATATGCAAATAGTTTCCCTGAAATTCTACTGTCTTCTCTGTGACATAACAACACTTTGCATCAGAAGCTGAACACTGAAGGCTATGGAAAAGTAATTATTCTTGGCTATATCTTCAGTGTCTCCTCTTTAAAAAGGAAAAGAACTCCTCCATTTGGTTGGGGGTGGCGGTTGTGTTTCCAACCCAGAGCAACAATTCTTTTTCAGACAGGAATACTAAAGTTGTAGGGAAATAACTAACGACAGACATATCTTTCTTAAAGCTGCTCTATTACCTCTAAAAATCCAACAGCAACAACAGTCATCTCCTCTCTGTCACGCATGCCATTTCTCCAGCAACACTAATGCTATGAAACAACCTTCAAAGGCATTTGAGGATAACCATAATGGAGCATTTGCACATTCGAATTACATGTGTTTCCAAGACCCCTCTTGTTGTAGAAACAGCCCACAGACTAATGTTTAAAAGATGCAGAGTGCTTTATTCTCAGTTGTTAGACAAGAATAAAACATAGTCTGGGATGTAATTATGAAATAAGCTTCTAATTTGTATAATTAAAAATAAAAGGAGAGAGGGATGAATACTCAGTAGGCGCCTCCTCGCCTTTGTCTTGTTTCCCATCTTGCACACCGATTGTCATCTCTGCTTGTTACAATCAGAACCAAGTGGAGCAGACACAAGGCGTCTTCTAGAGAGAACAAGAAGATGAAAATGCAGATGATGCTATCTGACTGAAAGGATATTGTTTACCAGCTAGGTTGAAAAATAATTCACCTCCACAGCTGACCGCATACAATGTTTTGTGGTCATCTGAGTTCAGGGGATTTCTAAGCTCTTTCCAAGTGGTTTTCATTGCTGGAAATTTGTAATGTGTCAGTTAAAATAGTTATGAAGCAGGCTGTGCGAAGCCTTATGATCATGGCAATCAGTGTTTTGTTGCTCTCCCACACAAGCAGAAGCATTCAGAACTTTGCAGGGAGTGTTTCTTCCTGTGTGGTATCAGCTATATTGCCTTGTTAGGGAGGCACCAGCATCCTGCCTCCTATCAGCAACAGTAATGGCCAGCAGCACTAGGGAAGGGATCATCCCCCTGTACTCAGCACTGGTGAGGCCACACCTCAAATAGTTTTGGGCTCCTCACTACAAGGACATTGAGCGCATCCAGAAGAGCAAGAAGCTGGAGAAAGGTCAAGAGAACAAGTCTTAGGAGGAGCAGCTGGAAGAACTGGGGTTCATCCCTGCTCCCTGCAGTGGGGTTGGACTAGATGACCTTGAAGTGTCCCTTCCAACCCAAACCATTCTGTGATTCTGTGGTTGTTTAGCCTGAAGGCTGAGGGGAGACCTTATCGCTCCCCATAACAACCTGAAAGGAAGTTGTAAGCAAGGTAAGGGTTGGTCTGTTCTCCCAAGTAACAAGTGATAGGGCAAGAGGAAAAAGAACCAAGTTCTGCCAGGGGAGGTTTAGATTGGACATTAGGAAAAATTTCTTCACAGAAAGGTTGTCAAACATTGGAACAGGCTGCCCAGGGAAGTGGCTGAGTCACCATCCCTGGAGTATTTAAAAGATCTGTAGATGTGCTTCTTAAAGATACGGTTTAGTGCCGGACTTGGCAACGCTGGTTTAGCGGTTGGACTTGATGACCTTTAAGGTTTTTTCAACCTAAACAATTCTACGATGCTATTTTCAGAGCATATGTGAATTAACATTCACTGTCAGCAAGAGCCATCAAACAACAGAAATTGTAACTCATTGAAAGGTGTCATGTAGAGTCAATAGTCTGCAGTCATTGCAGGTTTTGGTGGTCGGATTTTTTCAGAAAGAGCCTTCTGAAGAATGACGTTATTGTACCATCTGAAGATGGAGAAAACATAATGATTTCCCAATTTGAAGCTGACGAGGATAATACACTCTGGCAATCCCCCTCTGCAAAATGCTGAATTTGGATTTACAGTTCATATATGAGGATAATTTAGGACCTGAACATTTGTTCTTTTCTGGCAGTTGCCCAGAAATGAGTGTCCACAGACTACGTGCCATGGGAATCTATACGGTATTGATTACATCTTCTGCTTTGGAGACAGCGATTGCTATGGGGCCAGTCTCCAGGTCACGTCACTGAGGTAATGCTAAGGTCCTTTTCTTTTCCCCTGACATTAGGAACATGTCTGCATGGAATTCTTTCCTTGTGATTTGATCTCACAGTCTCCTGGCCCTGAGACATTTTTCCCATCTGCTCAAACAGATGGCACATTCAAGGGAGTTTAAAAGAATGGTTTTCCAAACTTCTTCCGTTCTCTCTCTACTAAAATTAAATGGTTCCAGACTAGCAGAAGCAGGCAGTGTTCTAGGGATGCCTATTCAGAAAGAAAATAGCACTGCTGTTTCAGAAAAAAATGCACTGCTTTCTTACAAGAGTGATTTAGAGGAGGGAAAAAAAATATTCACTGAATGGCTACCGCAAATGCCAGCATTATAGCTGACAGACCAGCAATAAGCATGGCTTAGAAGTAATCTTCTGCAGATGTTTACACACATTCCTGCAGTCTGGAGAACTTATCTGGAAGCATAAAATCTCCAGAATTTCTTGTAACTTACACTAGTTTGTTTCCTTCAAAGCAAGGCTGACTGTCCTTCCAAGAAAAGGTCTCCTCACCTGCTTTGCACATTGAGGGCCCTAAGAAATCTAAGTTTTCAGAAGTATAAAGAAACAGAAAATAGACTTAGGAGATGTAGAAAAAATATTTTAAAACTAATACTTAGGAGTTTTGGTAAGTCTTATTTCTCAGGAACCCCTTTGTAAAGCCCGATAGCAAGATATGATAAAATAGTGGGTGAACAATTAATTCTTGTCTCAGAAAGCACGTTCAAAACCAAAGGAAAACTGCTCCAAAAAATCACTAAAACTAGACAGGCAACTGGAATGAAAAAGAAGCCCAAGTACTTACAAATTCATATAAAACACTTGCTAGGAAAAAATAGGAAAATGCTGCTTTCATTTAAGAAATAGTACTCGACACTGTCTTGCAGTAGCATGTGTGAAAGTGTGTAAGAAAAACATCTGGACAATCACAGGAGTGACTAGAAAGTGACTATTTGTGACCAACAGAAACAGAGGAGATAAAAGAAGTATTATTAGTTCTAAACATGGTATTAAAACCTTTCCTTTTCTTACACATGCAAGGCCTTCAAACTTCACTCAGAGCTCTATGACTCTGCCCCTTTTTATGACATCCATCTCAGGTTGGACCAAAAGATTGTAGACAAAAAATACATGCAAGTAGAACTTTATAAACATGCATTGTATTAATATATCAAATATATATAATATGTATTTAAGCATGTGTGTATATACACAGTCAACATTTATCTCATCAGCTGAGTCTTGATCAGAGCATACATGAAAATTTCCATTGGCAGGATCACAAACTACTAGAAATGATATGATAAAACACATTACAGAAGGGAGATAAGATAGATTACTGTAATTTTGAATTATGCTAGTATTTACATTTCAAGATTAAAATGTTTGATGACCTCCAGTTAGTTTTGGAATATGCCATACCCTTGGAGCAACTTGGTTCTATAGCTGAGTTTTTCTTGCTAATGTAAAGGCGATAGTCTGTCCATTAGGCAATAAAACTCAGATTTTATTTTTTTTTTTTACATTTTGTTGCAATATAATAAACTTGGATAATAGGGCTTTTAATGGAAAAGATTCCCATGACTTAAAAGCTTTTTCCTTATTAAGCTTAGCTGAATTAATTATTCACATACTAATGATTTAACAGCCACTTCATATAAAATAAAAGCGAAAGACCATCTCAAATACTTATCCTGTATTTAAGATCCAATAAAGAAACTGAAGTAGAAAGATATCTTTGTTTTCTTTCAGGTAGGGAAGGTATTCCAAATCCAACTACCCTCCATCCTGCTGCAACTGGAGGTGTTCTGAAACTATACCATTGCAAATCCCCCAGAAAATCAAACAACGTATCTTTAATGGGTGAATACCTAACTGAAAAATATATTTAAGGCAGTCAGTGATCTCCTTTTTATTCTAAAAATTGCACCTTCCCTAAAATTGCCTCATTTTGTGAAGGGGCTGCCACATAGGCAAAGTGGACCAATGTGATTCTAAGGCAAACGGAACAGATTTGTGTCTGTAAAACAGCTATCCCAAGGTGTATATGAAGGCCGGCGTTTTATAATTCTTCATAATAATGCTTCACACTTATGTTGTGTTTTATGGGATCAAAATATTTTACAAGCTCATTAATTAATCTTCACAACACCCCTGTGAGAAGATAGGTTTTGGTATTCCAATTTAATAAATGGAGTAACTAAAGGAGAGGAGCTGTATGATTTATTTCGTGTCACAGAGTTCAGGTCTTCAGTTTATACACCGCCAGAAACAACAGCAGCAGTATCTCTGCGCTGAATTCCTTGGGACCTTCACCAAAACTATTTGCCTGAGTATGGAAAAGAGAACCGGGCTCATACTTAGACCAGAGCTGTTACTTTTTTTTTGGTTAAAACAACAATTAATTCGCTTAGGCAACGCGGTCAGATTCAAGTTCCTTTCCTTAAGCTGGATCTATATTCACTGTGCAAGACAAAAGCTGGGGTCTGACTTGTCCTGCCCTAGGACTAATGGGACTGGGGTGATAATGCTTAATGCTGATGATGCTTCGAACTCAGCATTCATCATGGATAATTCAAAGTTTTTCGGGTCTCCACAACAGCTACATGACTTTGATTTGAGACAATATTTTGCTACATTTGCATTTATTTCTGCCTATTTTCAAAAAGTTCCTGCTCTAAAAACCCGCATGCAAGATTTAAGCATTCATAGATGTATATGTCCTCTAATGGCCTTGAGAGTTTGGACGTAGAAATACAGTTCACCTCATTTCTTGGGGAAAACTAAACAACTGGATGTCAGGCTGGGATTTAACTTCAGCAAGTGTTTGCAGTTGAAGTTCAGTAATTGTATCTGTGAGCACAAGCACAAGCAGAACAAAAAGTTACCCAGGTAACAGGATGGAAACACTTGTTCGCAGTACTGAGATTCTCCTGCTCAAACAAGTCTTACTTATAAGTCTCCCTTGCTCTTCACAATGCTTGTACACACCCTTATCCTCAGCTCCAGAAATTCAGTGGATTATATTTACGTAAGATAAAAACAATGACAAGAAGCAATATCCAAAACTCAAGAAGACTTCTATGTTACCCTGAGGCAACAGAAGGCTGATGTACCAATTAATTTGTTATTTTAAGACATATTTCTGAAATATTCAAGAAAAACATTTTCAATCTGAAGTTCTGCGCCATTACACGACAAGTTGTCTTTCCACCGGGCCAAAATCCCCAGGCCAGAGACAGTAAAAAGGCCTAATGTCTAAGATAGGTAACATATTTTTCAAATTGGCATTTAACATGTAAATTTTTGGCCCGTAAATTCACATTAGGCTTTCATTAGTGATTTCATGTCCTGGTACGTCACTTTCAACACCTCCGCGAAGGACAAACTTCATACTTTTGTTGTTCGGTTGGGTTTTTTTCAAATGGAAACACTACTTAGGGATGCTATTGAAAGAGGAAGCTGGTGCTCAAGCTGATATACTAGAGGGATAAAAAAGCATCTCACCATAGGACTTTTAATGTCACTACAGGCTACCTCATTATAATATTTATTTCCTTTTCTCCTCTGAGGCTGGACAAGACCCCAGTTTGAGTGGAGAGCTGCACAGCATCAGTGTGAAAGAACCAGAAACACCTGTCCCCTGGCAAATTACCATGAGCAGAAACACAGTGTCCAAATTAACATCTTCCCTCCCAAAAAAAGAAGCCCAGGTGCTTTTTATCTTTTCTGAAATCTCCAAATTGAGAAAGATGAAAATGCTCCATTTTTGAGAACAATTTTTGCTTAGCATTACAACTTCTGTCCTCCATCTGGAAATATACTTCTGTAGCAAAGAGGCAGGACAGATCTCTCTGGGTCTTTCTTGCAGAGGAAGCTTGGGAATTACAAAAATATTTGAAAGCTTAGGTGCAGCCCAATGACGTAATTTTAATTCCAACTAGCACAAATGATTTTATGGCCCTGAAACTGAGAAGTGGAAATATATCTCTGAATCATAGTTAGGATTTCAATTGAAAAAAAAAAAAAAAAAAAGGAGGAAAAACTAGCAAAATAAAAGATGAGATATTTACTGAAGGACATCTGGTCTGAAAAATTCACCTCTGAAAACTAAAGGCATTTAGAAAGGCAATTGCTTTTTAAACTGCCCATCAGATTTTGTAGATAATAAGCTGTATATGAGAAGTTAAATTGCTGAACAAGTCTATTAATACAACAAAAATGCCCAAGGCTATTTTAGTAGATTGAAGTGTGGGAGAATCTACTTTACTTGCAACAGTGAAAATTTCCAAGCAGCTGAAACTGTGTGAGCAGACAGCAGAAGGCACAGCTGAGACAACCCAAAATCCAAGCTTCCAGGACTATTTTGAATCACACGACTCAATGCTGGTAGCAAGAAAGAAAGCAAGACTGTCACACACATAAATCTCTTATTTATAGGTGATGACTGGGTTATATAGTGAAATAGTTAGGAATTATTGCTGGTTGGGTAGGAAACTTACAGTTGGCAATGTATTAAATAAACTTTGGCAAGTCAAACTGTTGGGCTTTCAAATGGGACAAGTCTTTAATTTCTGACTAAACTACTCTGTTCTATTTCCTTTTTGTTTGTTTTTGTTGTTGCTTGTTTGGTTTTTGTGCTTGATTTTTTGTTGTTTGTTTGTTTGTTTTGTTCTTTGGCTAAAAAGGATGGAAATGGCATCACCTCACAGGATGTGGTCCCTATCACAAGTTCTGTGCATACTTCATTTTTCAGTGAAAAACACTGCCAAGCTTCAGTTACCAAAAGCATAAAACCAGCCTACTGAACAGATACAAAAGTCTACAATACTCCATCACGTACTTGGCCATCCTCAATAAGCAACCCACTGTAGCAGAGTTCACTGGTGAGGACTGTTAGAAGTGTACGTAAGAGTAAATAACTCTGTTAGTGGTGCAAAACCACCTGAAACATCCTGGCCTTCAGCCACATCAATTGTATTGAATACTAGCATTCTAGTATTAATACTAATATTCATTAATTGTAGTAATTGATTAATTCTAGCATTAGTATTATTGTAAATTTCCTCCTTATTCTAACACAGGACACCCAAATGCTCTCTTCCAGCAAGGAGCTGAGTCGCATAAAAGGCACGCAAAGAGACTTCCACGACAAGTAGCAAGTCCAAACTGGCAAACAGAAGGATCTTTCTCATCAGCCCAGTCAAATCTTGCATTCCAACCCTGGAAAAAGCCTCAGAAAATTTCCAGTGCTTCCACAGGCTGCAAAAATCAAAGAAGTGACTCTCCCTAGAATTATGCAGAATAAATCAGAAGACAGCTGAATTTTCAGTCTGCATTTAGAACAGATTTGATGTCAAAAGTCAGGGGAAAATGAACAACAAATCTTATCTACCACAGCAGCTATTTCTGCTATGTGTATTAGACAAACTAGGCAGAAAATTAGTTAAAAATGTATCTTTTCCTCAGTTCTCTCTGTGTATCTTATTCAAGCATTTCTCAACCTACTGTAAACTGATCGTTGTCCTCGATTTGAATCTTGATCCTCTAAGTTTACTTGTCAAATCACTAATATCCTATTGCAAGCCATGTTAACTACCAAGAGATAGTCATTTTCCCTGTAATGACTCTTCATTTAAGATTATGTGGTGCAATTTTCTACCATTTTAGTGATTTAAGTATATCATCTATTGAATGTCCTGGTCTTGGCAGCAAGGAAGACTTTTCTTGCCAGATGGAATATGAATAGAATATGAAATAGAACATTTTTTTAATTAAAAAAGAGAAAAGAAAAACCAGAAAAGAGTTCTGTCGCATCTGTACATACCATACTGCGACTGGAATGTGAAGGAAAAACCCCACATTATCCCAAAACATAAATAGCTGGCAACTATCCCTCCAGAATTAAAAATCCCTCTACACATAAAAGTAACCAGTATGTCATTCTCTATTAAAAATTGGTCACTATTCAGGTCTAGCCTTGTAGCAGTGAACAGGGCAGGCTGTGAGGACACCCTAACAAAGCATTAGCTAACCATAGTTATATGACATTTCTCTCTGTGTCTCCCCCCTTTCAGGGACAGCGTAAGCCAGGTGCTTACAAAACCACCTCCTAGTCCTTCCTAAATGTTAAATCTAATCAGCTCCAACACTGTCTAGAGGCTCTGCTAGGGAAAACAAAAAGAAGAATGTTAAGGGATTCCCATTTGCTATATCCAAATTAGAAACCACGGGGGCATTAAAGAATGGGATGGTTTACATTTATACATTTCCATTTTGGTAGTATTCCTTCAAGTTCAAGGAATTTGGTTAGAGCATCAAGGGAAATGAAACTGACATCACAGAATCGTATGTATATATGTGTGAGTGTGTATATATTTATACAGACATTATGTAAAGAGGTACAGGAAGGCAAAAGTAAAAATTTAAGGCTGATATTTAAAGGCATCTCAATTTAGTAGAATGCAGCTCAAAGTAAGAATATGCCACTGTAGGTATAAGCTAAAGTTAATTAATGTAGCAATCCTAGTGGCGATTTTCAGGGCAGTAGTAGTGCACAGGGTTGAGGTTTTTTGTAAAATATGTGGAAATTAATACTAAGCAGGCTTTAAATATATCACTACTATGGACACTTTAAATCACAGGAACTTTGTATTAATTTTAGATTAAATAAATAAAGCTATTTAAAGCTATAAAACTGAAACCATAATGTTGGAATCATATTATTGATTGCTGCACGGTCCAGTGAAGGTAAAAGTAGAATATGGCCAATCACATAGTTGTGTTACAAGTCTTTTGGGTTCTTTTCATGGGTTTTTTTGTGGACATGTACATGGGTTTTTGTAGGACATAAAAGGAGAGGGTTTTGAGGACAATCATCCAATTCTGCCAGACCTATGTATTACATAATTGTAATTATATTAAACCTATATATTCAGGTTTATCTCTTGCCCTTGCCAATCCCCTCTGCAGTGCCCCTTGGAAACAGGCTACACATCCTGAGGAGAATGGGCAGCTAGAAATCTTACAAACTGGATGAGAAAAGATAAAGCTAGGAGTCAACATAGTTCTTTTCAAAATCATAACGGCCTTTGCAACACATTCTTAGCCAAACAGTTTAAAATGTTGTGTATATTGCAAACATTCGTGTCCACAGATGTTTAAGAGTTTTAGAGAAAATGAACTAACATGTCCAACTAACTGAGACCAAAGAAAAATTCTTCATCCAGCCCCATTAACTCTTGCACCTTGAAATGTTTTCTTTTTAACCTGCATGTCACAAAAGCTGGAGAAAAATCCTTTGACCATATAATTTTTTTTCCTCCACTCGAAGAACAAATAGGGCCATGTTTCCTCCAATTTATAGATGAGGGGGAGAGCTATATCGTGACCTATCTACTGCATCCACCCTGAAATGCAGCTTTTTAAATGCAGCAAATATCATCAAGGACCATCCCCACACAGGTTTTAGTACAAGTGATGAAAAGGAAGTTATTTCATTATTAAACTGGCATTGTTAGGTCCCCATTTCCCTGCAAGTAAGAAGAGTAACTGTTTTGTTTCTAATAATAGCTGATAACTTTAATCTGACAGTCCTCCCAGGACTAGAGGCTGTTTAGTCACTCTTGTACTAGAAAAACAAAAGGGACTTTATGAATATCCTATGGTAAAAAGCTGGACCTTCTCTTGCCACGTCCTCCTCTATTAGGTTTCTGTTTGTGTTGCATAATCTCTACACCAGAAAAAACCGCTGCTCCAAGAAACAAGAGGTGTCCTTCCCCTCTTTGCTCTTCAAGTACACGGTTGTCGCGGGACCCATGACAACTGCAGCCCCTAATCTTTGGCAGTGTGGAGTCCAGAGCAACAGCCAGATGGGGAGGGGGAGCCCAGGGTGACGGTCATATTGCTACTGCCCTCAGCATACAGTTCATTTCAGCACAAGGGAACAACAGCAGAATTCACATCCATCATTCACCTTGCACCATCTCACACGGTCAAGAGAACACTTGAAATGTACCAAGCAGTCTTAAAAATGATGTAAGAATTGATAATCAAAAATACAAGACTGCTAGGTATCCCGCAATACTAGAAAATTAGTTCCTGTCATGAAATTTTTGACTGGAAAAAAAATTCTTTTCAATACCTTTACTTCAGGCTGTGCACAGGTTCTACAATTGAAACCACATACAGAATTCTTCTAAAACCAGGTTGAATACCACATTGTGATCGCAAATATTGAAAAAATATATATTTTATGCAAATATTTTTTGCAAAGCATTATCAGATAAAGTTACCTTAGATAAGTATACTAATAAAATAGAGTCTTAAAAATTATGAAAATCAGAAAGGTTTAAAATAAAAGTAGTAAAC
This sequence comes from Ceryle rudis, assembly GCA_033439905.1. Classification (NCBI taxonomy): domain Eukaryota; kingdom Metazoa; phylum Chordata; class Aves; order Coraciiformes; family Cerylidae; genus Ceryle; species Ceryle rudis. The sequence continues at coordinate 80,167 of JAAGNO010029794.1, forward strand.
CTAAGCTTTTAGCTGCCAATTTTTTGGGGAAACAAACAAAAACCCCAAAACCTTAGAAAAAGTATTTTTTAATGGTTTTAAAGTTCCCAAAGAAAACCTTTTACTTGATTATGCTACAGATGAATTTTTTGTGAGCTCTTAACTGTTTACCAACCCTTTAAAAAAATAGAAATTATGGATTGTTAAGCAATCTGAATGAAAATGACTTGTCACAAGCAGCAATAAAAAGGCAGAATTATTGAAACCATTAAACCTGATAGCCATGTCATAATTTATTCTGAAAAATAACAACAAATATGATGGTTTCCGTGTCTTAAACTGAAAACTCCAGGCTTGCTGCCAGACAGAAAGCCAAAGCCTGAAATACCCTCACGCGGAGAGGACACAATGCACATAAGTAAATATAATAACCAGCATAAAGACCAGAATCTGTAAATACAAATAAATTCCATTTAGTTACCTATGGCAAGATGTTTCTCTACAGTTCATAAAGAGAGTATCTGGTTTGTGTTCCAGATCTAACAATGAAATACATTCTGTCAGGTTTTGAAAAGACAAAACAAAAGCAAAAAAATCAAAATAAAACCAAAAAATCCAAATAAAACCAAACTAATAACAATAAGGATATTCTTATATTCTTTCTGTAGGTTTTAACAAAATTCTTTACTTGGTCTCATTTCCTAAAAATTGCCATGCTGCTGTTCTTAAATTCCCTTTCCTACTGCGGTCGTACCTCAAGACGACATATTCTTCCTGTGTACCAGACATAGCTACGAAAAGAAATAAAATGCAGGAGCTGTAACAGCTCCTTATTTCCCTTCCTTTACTTTTTAAGTAGAAAAATAATCTGTCAGCCATAAAAGGCAATGCTATTCCTTAAATGCAGAGGAAGCCAGGCAGCCAGGGAAAGGGATGGGTGTTTTAGGTTCTAAAGGAAGGATGAAGGTAGCAACTTGCACATTAGGGGAGTGCCTCAAAACCATGAAGTACCTGCTAAGAGAACAATTCTACACTCTTCATCCCCCTTTTCTGGAGGTGAGTCACTATCTGGCACAGACCCCAAGACCCCAGGGATCATCCAGACGCTAGGTGTTTGATGCCTGACTCCAGCAGAGCAGTGAGAGCCCTGATCTCGTCTCTCTCCATCTCAAGGAAATGTTTTTTACTTAAGAGCTAGAAGCCACCTGTCCTGAGAAAGGCATTTCCTGGCACAAGTGACTGGCTAAACTATATGACCCAGAAAATGAAGTGAAACACCAGAAGTGCTGAGCCTGAATTCCTAGGGCAGCTTAGGACTTCATTTTAGAGGTCCAAGTTCCAATGTAGGTAGCCGTATTCTACACAAAAGCCTCCAAGAGAAACATCAACAAATAAAGTTATAATTATAGTTGCTCAGCTGACTCAATCCAAGGGAAACACCTCCATGGTCAAGTGTTAACTAAACTAAAGGCATCCAGATTGGTGACTTGTAACAGATGACCTTGATTAGATAAGAACTTCATGGTCCAGGTTTGTTCAAGTGACAGTGCTAAATATAAGAGATTGTGCCGCCTTCCTGTACAGCTGGGTAGATAGAAGTGCATGCTTCTTGACAGTTAGAGGTAGATAGTAGAAAGATCTTACTGAAAATGAAAGAAATACACTCATAAGAGTTTTAAGAATCAGTTTCCCCAAACTTATTAGTGTATATTATTCTCAATATTAAAATAGGAGACATTCTAGATGTAAATTTTGCAGCCTTTTCTTTCTTTTTTAACCTAGCCAATGCTTTCTTTCTATTTTGTTACCTACTCACACCGTACTGTCAGTCCTCTTTTGCAGGAATATATGTAAAAACACTTTCTCCGAAATTATTTTTTCTATTAACACTGCTAAACATACATTTCCCCCCCAGGTTTCAGAAATTCTCAAGAGGGAAGTTTTTCTGTTGGTTTCTCCAGCCACCACCCTCCATACAATCACACACAGTAACAACAGCAGGCTGAAAAACATTTTGAGTTGTACCTCATCTTAATGAAAATGAGAAGACTGATTCATCTGGGTAACATAAAAACCAATCTAATATTAAATCAAAAACATTTATAAAATATACCATTCACTTAAATTATCAATTTACCATTCATATACCATCTCCCTTTTTTCCCCTCTAATCCTCATTTTGTATTTCTTATATCAGTTCCTTTGAGGAAGGTCTGAAACTGGTTTTTAATCCAAAATGGGTGTTGAAAATAGTATTTTCAGCCTTTTCTGTACTTAATAAAAGTGTCTGAACTGTATGAAAAATGGCAGCTTATCTCCAAAATTTATATAATAATAGTAAGA